>MUZH01003530.1:0-15890 GCA_003012965.1 Juglanconis oblonga
GAGGGGGAGGGTCGCGTAGAGCGCACCTAGGGAGCTCGTCTGGGTTTCCGGCTGGTCTGTATGCCATGATTGCTTGGTTTCTACGAGGACGTCTATTTGGCGACAGTGGGAGGCGGCTGTGGTAGTTGCACAGGACGGCAACGCAAGTCGTCGTCGAGGTGGTCGAGGTGGAGGTGGTGACGGAAGCCAAGCAAGCTGTCTCGAGGGGTTTTTCCTTTCCTTGTCACGGGATCAATGCGCTGGTGGGCAATTGTCGCGGCGAAAGGTTGGCAGAGCAATAACCAGAATTCCCAAGCTGGAAGTGAGGTTGACGTCGGGTCGCAAAGGTGGGGTCCCTTGAAGGCCTGTCGATCTGGGGTGCGTGCTGTATCCCTGCCGCAGGAGAAGTGCAGAAACGCCGAGCAAAGTTTGGCTCGTCCCCTCTCCCTGCTTGGAGCCGCCAGTGAGTGCTGAGGTGGCGAAGTGCTCAATACCTAGGTAGGTAGTGAGTGGGTGTTCTTGGGTGTTCTTGGGCGTTCTTGGGCGTTCCGAGTCTAGCGTCAGGTACTAGGGCGAGGTTCGAGGGTGGAAGGGCGTATGATTCACACGAGTTTTACCCGGACGAGTTAGTGAAATGAGGCGGAGATCAAGTATGGACTAGAAATGAGCGACGGAAGATTAAGTAGATAGGCTGATATGTGCTCGGGGCAGGCTGGCGGGCTGGTGGACGGGGCTGGTGGACGGGGCTGGTGGACGGGGCTGGTGGACGAGGCTGTGTAGTGTGCGTAGGGTGCAGGCCGGGCCCGGTTCCCGGTATGTTCTTCTTTGTTGACGGCAGCCTGATGGTGAAAGCACGGTGGGCTCAAGCAGGACAGGATCATCGAACTTTCCTGTGTGGCTGAAGCGACGATCCGAGTTGGAAAGTGGGATGAATCGCGAGGCAGCATAGCACACCAGGCTGAACCAGGCCGAACCAGGCTGGACCAGGCTGAACAGCAGCACGCACGTCGCGGAGCCTTGATGCATAGGAAGGATTCCTGCCTTGACCGGGTATCTGCCTACGACTAGACGCCCCCTTTTCCCTTTTCCCTTTTCGCTATTCTCTTTTCGCACGGCGCACCCGCGGTGGTGGTCGTGAGATGTGGCTGCGTGCCGATGGTCAAGCGACTTTGTGGTTATCTCGGTTGCACCAGCCGCGCCCACCGCGCCCGGAGCGCCCACCGCTCTGTTTCCGGCTCTGTTTCCGGCTCTGATGACTTGGCCTCGTGTCTTCGTCCACGGGTTCCAAGGCCTGGTGCTGTTTCGCAACGTGCCGCCCAACGGTCAAGGACAGCGGGATAGGCAGTTTTCTACACGACGAACCCCCCTTCTGTGCCCAAGCATGACAGCTCGACTCAGGCTTGTCAGGGTCACGGCTGCGCTGGTGCCGCACCGCAAACAGCACGCCATCGAGCCCTGGTTACATAAGCAGTCCTACTGGATATGTCTTCGAAAGCACCAGTACCTAGGTAGGTAGGTACCTCATCACAATCAACAGCAATCAACAGCAATCTGCTCTTTGCATCTACGACACGCTCTCTATTTCTTGTCTTACAGCCCGTTCTTTTTTTTTCTTTCTTTCCCTCGCTTACCGGACAGCATAGATTGACGAACATGACGGTCCAAGACCCCGGCGCTCCTCCCGCCGATAATGGAGAGTTCTGGCTCTTCGGCTACGGGTATGCTTTGTCTCCAGATCTGGTCCAACTATCATGTGCTTCATCATGTGGTCTTGCTTCCATGCCTGTCATGGGGCACTCTGTCTGACCCACTTTGCAGAAGTTTGATATGGAAACCACCACCCCATTTCGGTATGCCACCGCACCCGACGTGGTCGGTTACTCTGTCCCGGCTGCTGGGACGGTCGCAACCAGAGTGGCTGACTGGCGCCATCGTTACTAGACAGAAGAATACCCGGATGGGTGAATGGTTATGTTCGGAGGTTCTGGCAGGTGAGTGAATTTCAGTCGGTCAGCCAGGCTGTGTTTGCGACTTGCCTCCCCCCAAAAGAAGGCACAGGCACGTCTTTTCTATATGGGATACTAGAAATCCAATGCTTCGACACGTACCCCGGCCGAAAACATTCGAGGGTAACGAGAATAAGGACAAGAGCTCAATGGCGGCTGAACTTTTCTCCCAACACTAGCTCGCTCCCTTTTTCCTTTCCCGTTTTCCTTCTTGGTGGGGGATGGAGGGGGGAGGGGTTCAGAGTTGAGCTCCCGGAAGACCCTCCGCACGCAGTAGACCAATAGCCATATCAAATTTGCTCATGCTCATCCATTACAACAATCACACCGCTGCATACATGATAACTAACACGATCCCACACAGGCTAGGTACCGCTCCCCCCTCGCGTCTATAGTGTCTCCTCCTGGATGGTGTCGCGGAACGCGGTCTAGCCGGCTGCACGATGCGCCCTAGGCCCCCTCCCAATCCGTATACACAGACTGGCCGTCCTACTAGCACTGCGTCCCTCCCCGCAGCACGCGCCATGAAAATATCACACACCGCTTATTAACCTCCTCGCAGCCAAGACCACCGCGGCACGCCCGAGAGGCCCGGCCGCGTCGTCACGCTCATTGAGCAGTCCTTCTGGGCCACCCTGAGTGACCCGCATCCTGTCCCCAGGGACGGTAAGGTTTGGGGCGTTGCTTGTAAGTCCGGAGCCCCTTCTCCCGGGTTGACATTTCCCATATGAACTGGGCCTGTTTTGTTTTTGGTGGTGGTTGTTATGCCCCGTGAGAAAGCCAACAGCCACATACCAACCCAATCCCCCCCCCCCTCCTTTCCAAATTTCTGCCCCCGATCCGCAAGTTACTCATATCACATCATAAAAAGACCGCATCAAACCATCGCACGTCGCCGAGGTGAAAGAATACCTCGATATCCGCGAGATCAACGGCTACAGCATCCACTACACGGCCTTTCACCCCGCCGCCTCCTCCTCCTCCTCCTCCTCATCGCCTATCCGCACGCTCGTCTACATCGGCACCCCAGACAACGACCAGTTCACCGGCCCGCAGGACGTCCAGGCGCTCGCGGAGCACATCTACCGTTCCGAGGGCCCCAGCGGGCTGAACCGCGCATACCTGCTGAGCCTGGACGAGGCGCTGCAGGAACTATGCCCCGAGAGCGGTGACGAGCATGTCACGGATCTGTCGGAGCGGGTGCGGGCGATCATAGCGCGGGAGGAGGGGCAGCAGCACGTTCGGTCGTCGCGAGACGGTAGAGTAGTCGAGAAGGAGGCGGCGGCTGCGAGGCATGGGGTTAACGGGGTTAGTAGCGTGGATGAGCAGGAGGAGACGGAGAAGGTCCAGTAGGGAAGAGGGTACGTGGTATGCCTCGCACGACAACCAAAAAAATGAGAAAAGAAAAATAAGAAACTCGGATTTTCCCTAAGCACCTAGAACTCCCTTTTTGGAACGACGCGTCCTCCCAGGTTGGAGTGTCGTCGTGGGTTGCCAGTCTCCGAAGATCCCTTTCCTTGCCCCCAAAAAGGCCTTCCGTAAAATACCAGGCTGTCCAATTTCCCTCGCTATCCCATCCTCCCGACGCAGACACGGTCATAAACCCTCCTTGCAGAGCTCGTTTGTCTATCTCCTTTCCTTCCGAGCCGTAGATCGAATTGGTATCGTCCTCAATGAAAAGGGTCGCACCGAGAAAAAGAGCCCGCGCCGGCTGGCTGGCGGTAAGTTTGTACAAAGAATGTAATGTGGTCGTAAAAACGTCCTGCGCGAAAAAAGAAGAGAAGAAAAAAAGAGAAAAAACCACCCAGAAGGAAGTTAAACATCAGTCTCAAATCGAGAGAAGAAACCTCTGGTCCAAAAGGAAAAAAGAGCCCGGGCAGTCGAATGAGAGGTAACGAGTGGTCGCGCCTTTGAAAGCATAGAATAGCCTGATGAACTCGGTCGGGTATAATGTTGATTTGAGGTCGTCGAAAGATAATGACATGCATGTTGTTGCCCAGTCGCATGCAGCTCTCACCCTTCTCTTCTCAATCTCTCACACATGCATTTTTGGCCAATCTCTCCATTTTAATTCCGTCCGGATGTCTTGTCGTCGTGTACCATGGGTCGTTGTGTTGTTGATTCCCGCAACTTCCAATTTCTTTCGCAACATTGTACTTGGTTCTCGCGAGGCCTCGATCCGCGGGTATCAAGTTAAGCGGTCAGAGGTCGATCGATCGTCGTTGGCATTCATAGGCATCCAAGGAAATGGGGGTAAAATGAAAAGACCGCCCCAACTCCGTATTTCTTCGTTGGTCATTCCGGATCCCAAACTGCTACTTCGTTTCCGTTCTGCGTACCCAGGTAATTCCTAGTAGCTAGGCGGCGCGCCAGGAGGAGGAGGCTGTTGCTGAGGAAGCTGTTGTCCCAGCTGCTGCTGAGCCTGGGCCTGCTGCTGGTCGCCTCCGTACATGTAACCAGTCTGCTGGGGCCAACCTGCGCCATAGGAATCTGTGTTAGTCACGGCGCGCGTTAATTTTCCAGACAATATGATATCGGAGAAGACCGGCGACAATCGTTCAAACCGGTCGGAAAGCGGGGAGGGATTGAAATACCTTGCTGAGGCATGGTGTTGTAGCTCATGGTCGGCTGGGGAGGGTATCCGCCACGACCGTACTGCTGCTGCGCAGCGTACAGCTGGGGATGCGCGGCCATGGGGTGGCTCTGCTGGGGATAGCCGTATGCCATCTGAGGCATCCCAGGGGCCGGCACACCGCCGTAACCACCGCGCATGCCGTAACCACCCATCGCGCCGCCGCGAGGAGGGTAGCCTCCGCGGGGGCCGTTGTCAGAGGCCTTGTCAACACGGATGGTACGACCATCGAACCTATCGTTCATTCGATATCAGTACCCGGTCTTACCTTTCCGGCTGAAGCCCGGCGACGGTCGGAATGAGGGTGGCGATGTGGTGAGTGACTTACTCGATGTTGTTCATGGCAGCGATGGCGCGCTGAGCATCATCCTCGTTTGTATAGCGGACGAAGCCGAAACCACGGCTGCGACCCGTATCACGATCCTTGACAACGACCTGGAATGGGAAATTGATGTCAGCAACTGAAGAAAGCGACCGACGTGGTCACCGAGGTTCTTGCCGGTCCCACGTCCCAAGTCAACACGTACAGCTTCGTCAACAGCCCCAAACTCTTCAAACTTCTGTCGCAACGTCGTCTCCTCGGTATGCCATGCCAGGCCGCTACAGATCAGTCAGATGGGGGATGGTTTCGCCTCCACGGTCTCGTTCAGCGACCTACCCGATGAACAGCTTCGTGGTCGAAGTCATTTTGATCGTAGCGACGTCGATTGCAAACACGAATTTTTGAATCAGAAATCAAGACTTTGGTCGAAATACAGTCCTTTCCAACTTCCAACGATCCAGTACTATTGAGCGATGTATATTGGGTGTCGGATGTGCTGGTCGACAGTTCAAACGGTCTATTCCGGGGTGCGCAAGCCGCGAAAGCTCGAAAGATTGAGTCTGGAGGCAACAAATCAGGCAGCAGCGCAGTTGCTAACAAAGAATTGTGGTTCAGAAGAGAGAGAGAGTTGGATGGTTTGGGGGGTTTTCGTTTCTGTCCGAGACGTTGGCCAACAAGTGATGTAGGAGGAAGCTCTGGTGGGGGAGGCAACACAGCACGGGGACAGTAGTAGATGCCCGGACACTCAGCCCCTCGTAATTGCACCAAGATTTGATATAAGGGACAAAGCCATATACCGCACACTGTCTGGCTCAAACAAAAGTTGGAGGAAATGACTGAATCTGGGAATGGACTGGCAGGGTGGGATCGCAGCAATCGAGGAAGTAAGGATCAGGGTTCGTCGGTTGAGCACTCTCAAACCTGGAGCAATGTTCGAGGGAAGAGGTAGGGCAGTCGCTGAAGGCAGTTGCGCGAGATCAAAGGCCTAAATCTTCCTATGTCATAAGGTAATACTTATATGGAAGACACGTTTGTAGCCCCTCCTCCTGGTCATCCCATCTGTAGAAGAAGCTACTGTCTCTGGCACCCACCAGCAGGGGGGGGGTTCGATGCTTGAGCGTCCGTTTCGAGGAGCATGAATCTTCCAGCAAGGATCTCTTGTCCGAAGAGCATGGGACACTGGGTGGGTGCCGTTCAGGCAAATCCGCCAAGAAGATTGGGTTTGCCGTTGAAGGGTCAAGTTGGGCCCATAGGGCTTGAAGGGAACGTCACCCACCGGTGGTCATAGCGGTCGGAGGGGGCTAAGGTGTCCCTTTCATCTTGGACTGCCAAAGTCGGGAAAATGAGGATGAGCTCCTGTCCATGTGACCCGGGAGTTGTTGTTCTACCCATGAAGCCGCCTTTTTTCCATTGACAGTGGAGACGTCGCTAACCAAGAACTTCAAGGGGGGAGATCCCCTAGTACCAATGGCTTTCATGCTGGATATTCCATGTGTCGTCTGCCCCTGCCGTTGTGGGTTCGACAATGCTGCTGTCGTATCGTCAACCGAAGACCACATACAGCACATGCCAATGCCATATCGTCGGAGCAGAGATCGAGCGAAAATGCTACAAAATCGGACCCCTGTGGGTACGGTGGAGAAATCCACCCCTGCTCAGACCCTGGACAAGACATCCACTCCGGTGACTGCACAGAGCCAATTTGGACGACATTCCATCAGACAGGGGTCTGGAAAAGCTCGCAAAGTTTTGACTCCTCTGTCTTTTCGGCGCGATGGAGGCGGCTCCTGGCTCGATGAGCAGTTGGGTAGTCGCTCCAAGAGACTCGCGGCGGTCGACGGGAAGTGCCGCCAGAGGCACCAATTCTCAACGACAAGGTACTTATCGAGGGGACCATCCCTGGCTGAAACTGGCGAAGCCCGTCGAGTTCACAGCGATAAAAATGGCCGGAACACAATGTGAAACTGCAGCCCATACTGCGGTACCTCCTTAGCTATGTGATTTCAACACTGAGAATGGCCATTTCTTGGGACGATAGAAAGTAACGCATGGTCCAGAGCATGGCGGACCTCCGCGGTACCATCGTCTGCAGGCGCCGCATGGCCGTGGATTAGTGTTGCGGATCTAGGTATGCCATCCGAGGATAGGTTTTGCCCTAGTGAGCTATTACAAGGAAGATTCCGCGGTGGCGTAACCAGAACGTTGCAACGGTGCTGACAACCAAAATAGCGTCCCCAAGAGTCGTAATGGCAACAGGATGGGTTGAGACGCCATGGTCGCCGCCGCCGGCCGTCTTCGTCAGACACGGCAAAGCGATGGCCTACCTTTGCCTGGCGACTCTCTCTCAATGCCAGGAGTCTTGTCGTGTCGACGATTATGCCGAGTGCGGTGCGATTCCAACGCGGGTGCACGTCCACCGCACAACGGTGGACCGCACGGAGGATACCAGGCTCCCCAGATCTGGCGCGGGAGTCTTCCCACAACCTTGTTGTCGATCGTGGCGTTTGAGCCGCGATCTATCAAGGGCTGAGGTAACAGCGACGGCGCCAAAGCGCGGGCGAGGCTGCGGCATGTGCAGGGTCTGGAGACGACGTACCGGATGGTGGTGTCACTTTGCGATCTGGGCGAATTTGATGGACAACGATCTGCAAGGAATCGCATTGTGGGTGCGTCTATTGAAACAAACATCTTAGCAGCAGTGGGCCTTGACAGGATCTGAGTGCGTACTGCCGGTAGGGCATGCTGGGCACGCGATGCAGGTGTTGGGCTAAAACTTGGCGTTGCCCTTGAAACCAGGATCTCTCTTTCGAGGGGTGGAGGGCGTGATACACGCAGGTTTGCGAAAGCGAGAGATAGGGATCGCAACCCGACCACTGCTGTGGTGCTAACTGTACTCCGTATCGGTCCCCACAGACGGAATTGTTCCACAGGCAGGGAAGATGCGCTGATCTGCTGCCGAGTTTGATGCTATGACTGTGAGGCAGCACTGGAACCACAGACTGGACGAACCTACAGATCAGAGTTCTCAGCGGCAGCCACGTTTTGCAGCCTGGGTGCGACTCAGGGTGTTTGTATCGCAATTTGCAAAACATCGCAGGGCCCCAAGTTAGCTTTGGCTGACCTTACCAAGGCTCGTTGTGGCAGACACGCACACGAGACTCCAGAGCTTGTCAAAAGCAACAAGGGAGGGAGACTTGCTGCTATTCCTGGAGAAGGAGGAGGAAGAGCAACTTGAATCTCGAGGCGCCACTCGGGTTCCTCCGCCCTGGAAAGTTTGCAGAAACAATTAGCCTTCGGGCGCATTACTCAACGCTCGCTAGTGTTCTGACGTCCGCGTCGCGTCGCGCGTCGACGGTGGATTCACAGGGCTGATCCGCAAGGTGTACGAGGTGTACGAGGTGTACGAGGTGTTTTGCAGAACGTTTGATATTGATTCAGAACGGGGGGGGGGGGAAGAAGCGATAGGTCCGGAACGGGTCTCGAGGGAGAAGCTGTGGTGCGTGATCAAGGACTCGGATTTGGGTGCACATCAAGGGGATGTGAGGTCCTGGAAGTCCAGAACATGAAGCTGCAATTTTGAATGTCGAGGCGAGTAGGGGAGCTTTCGAAGTTGCAGGTGCAGCTCGCCCGGCTCTTCCTTCCGTCGGGGCTGACGGGAGATCTGCTGTCTCGTTCCTGCCTTCCCCTCCACGGTTTCCAGGGAGAGGGCACCGCACAGACATGGCCCCCCTTCGGCCCTCGACTCAACCTCCAGTCATCTCGAGGTCGCTGGGCCTGCTTGGCATGAAGCTTGCTTTCGCCAGTCTGCCATTGCTGCATCGAGGATGCCATGCGAAGACTCGTCCAAGGATACGCATTCCCTTGCTTGCGTCAGCCAACATCAACATCGAATCAACTCTGACCGCCACGGCAGCATGTGCATTCACGGAAGCAGGGGAGGACGATAATGGATGATCCAGCGACCTCCGCGCGTCGTCACTTCTCTCACCATAACGAGTCTAAACACCACAACCACCACCACCGTACGGGGCAGATCTCGCTTGCACACGGCCCGAATCATGTCAATCCTGGGCCTGGCAAGTCGTGTCCCACTCCCTTCCCGCCGGCCGATGGCGACAAAGAGAACCTGATTCAGCGATGGCTAAATGGCATTCAAGCACACGGGTCAGGAGCCGGCGCCGCTGGAGGCCCGCGCCATTCCAAAGACAGCAGTTCCAACCACCTCTCTCGGCCTTCTTCGGCATCGTGGATGCCACACGGGCTGCCGCTGCCGAAAGGTCTTGGGAACACAAGGTCAATGTCCCGGCCACGTGGAGAACCGAGACATAAACGTCGCCGCACTTCATTTGACGGCAGGAATGTGTCGAGTCTCGCTGGCAACTCTCGAAATCAGCGACAGAGGCCGAGTTCTGCCGCAGAAGAGAGCTATCACGAAAGCGTCGAGAAGAGACGTCGACCTGATGCTGGTTCCGACGAGAGTGGACGCTCTCCTGCCCCTTCCCTACCAGATCACAATTTCGAGAGGAGAGCCCGGCATAAGACGAGGAGCGATCGCTACGACGTCGTCAAACACGATGAGGCCGGCAAGGAGAAGAAGAGGAAGCATCGGTCCTCGGCAGAAGACAAAAAGGGTAGGAAAAAAAGGGACCACATGACATCCGCAAGAGAAGTCATGGACAAATTCAACTCGCACTCGATACTTAGCGATCGAATCACTGTGAGTACCCTCGGGCCGTCTCCGGTTGCTGGACTAACAGGGCTTGAAAAGGTGCCCCCGTCTTTGCAGCCTGGATTGTTTGACAATGGTCGAACATCAAAAAAGCAGGGTTAGTCACCATAGGCGTGCGGCCAACTTGTTACTGACCCATTCGACAGTCACCGATCTCACGTTCCATGAAATGTCTTTCTTGAAGCAGCCTCGTCGGGAACCCCCGAAGCCCCTCTCCCGCAGGCGCGAGTCAGAAAACAAACGAGGCCAGCGAGAGCGAGAAGAGATTTCGGCTTTCTTTCTACACAAAAGCCTGCCAGACAGGTCTGATGCGCAGGGCAGAAAACAAACTCATGTCAGCGGGCTGTCCAGCCATGATGGCAGGACGGTTGATAGCTCCTCCCACAACCATGAACACCGGCACCCTTTCACTCAGCCCGGGCTTCCATGTGAAGCGGATGACCGTTTTGCGCGATTTCCTGATCAAACTCCGCGCAGTGAAAGGGAAGAAAACAAGGCAAGCACGTATATCAGTTGGTCAACTAGCCGTTCGTCGCCTGGTCTCGGCTTACCTTCAATGAGTGATGAACGCGTGCCTAGCCCAACACCAGAGCACGTTCGAGAGGCACTCGCCCGGTCGGGCATTTTCGACAACACCGGCATTCATTGTGAAAGACTCAGATCTGGAGTATACTCTAAGGATGACTTTGCCAACGCGACCTATCGACCTGTGAGCCAAACGCCAGTCCAAGCTGCTCAATCGGCTCCAGATCAGCTTGTTCGGATCGTGCGCTACCAAGATCGTGGCACCATGGCTGACGAAGAGATTGCGGGATCTGTCAGCCCAGAGGATCATACCAAACAAGTTTTGGTGCCCAGTGGATCTGACAATGCCCAAGCTGAGCCGTTAGATGTCTCGAGGCCTGAACAGCCTGAGGATATGGCTTCAGCCAAGGTTCTTACGAGTGAGACCTACGCTGGGCCACGCAAGATGACCAACGCGACAAACCCGGATTCGCATGACACAAATATTGTTGACAAAGGCACTAACCCAAATGAAGGAAATGTGTGCTTCGAAGCAGCGCCAGAGCGTCCCAAGTCACCGAAATGGTCGATAGTTGAGCGATTGGAAGCTGGTGTTGAAGAGGTGAAGCCCCATTACTCCCCACCAGCAACATTGATAGTGTCTCAGATGAGCCATCCTACTCAGTCGATGGCCAGCCATGCCTTCCATCCCCCTTTCCATTCTGATCTGGTCCCGACAAGATCATTCTCGTCCGCGTCGACGCCTAATTATGGTGCAGGTTGGTTGGCATCGGGACCTGTTTTGACGCCTAGTCAAAATAGCAGAACGCCGTTGAACTCCACTTCATGGCATCCAATTCATCCAACGGTACTTGAAAGAGACTCAACGCCGTATGGTATTTCGCAGTATCCAGCCATGACCGATCACTTTAATCAGAGCACGAAAGTTTACCCTACTGAGACTCGACCGGCACCGATGACGACAGACATCGCTTCAACGCAGTACTATGGACAAAAGGGCCAACAAAGCATGCAAGACTATATCGCAGAGATAGAGCGAGATATGTTAGATCAGCAGCAGGAAGGCGACAGAAGCAGAACATCTCCATTGAGGGAGACCGGTATGAGGCGGGAGCCGAATCTGGCGGAACTAGACAGCGAGGATAAGCACGACAGCGTTCACCTCCAGCATTGTGTGGGAATGAGCGTCCCGCTTCTGGACCGGGCTCCCAGCAGTGCCTCTCGTCACGGCTGGACGGCTGCTACAGATTTGGAGGAGGATGAAGAGCAGAGGTTTATGTCATCTTTCTGGCGACCAAATGGATACCCCATCTAAATGACGCCATCTCCCTTGTGAACACATCTGCTCCGTACTCACATCTCGCAGCGTTGGCACGGACTAGCTCCAGCTTCGACAGCGCATCATCTCATGGACATGCTGAAACGTGTGAGGTCGTCCTCTGTGACTCGCCAAAGACCACAGTGCCTGGCACCCTGTCATGTGAGAAATTCGGACTTTTATCACCCCCAGACTATGATGTGTACGAGACGTTTTTGAGCAGACGACAAGGTCACACTATTCATGCCGTCAAATCACGTTACCAGTGCCGACACCCTTTACTAGCTTGCTGTCATTCTGCTGACTGCAGTTTTGTGTGGCACAGCACTCTGCATGAACTTGCCTGAAACGGTGCCAACACCCGATTCAGCCAACATGTCCTGCACAGGGGGACAGAGAAGATGTGCCACCGAAGACGGCTCGTGTGACTTCGCTTGCAGGTCTATGTCAGCTTGCAATCCAAGCAGTCAGACGTCCACCCTTGGTGAGATTACCCTTGGTGAGATTACCCTTGGTGAGACGGCATCGTCAAACTTTCAAGGCCTATCAGCATCATGCCACGTGTCACGATGCTAGGGAGAGCCCAGAAAAGAATACACAGAGGTCATCTGGAGACCGTCAAGACGATGGGATCGGCTCTTCTGCTGAGGAACCGGGCCAACCACGTTGGCAGCCCCGGTCGTTGTCAGCCTGTGGCTGGAGACATGTTCGCCCCAAGACGAACTCAAGAAGCGACGGCGAGTAAGAAAGCTGTCGGCAAACAATTTGGCGAGACGGGAACCCGTGAGCAAACGGGTGGGCCACTACATTTCAATCTCCGCGACAAGAGTCCCGTCCGAGGAAATCGGCCACGAGGCTGGCTGGAGGTGGGAGGTATTCCCTGGCCTTGCTCAGGCATTTTGACTCAGCCAATCTCGGGCCAAGGGTTCAGATTTGGATCATGAAGATGAGCACTGGGGAGAATTGAGGGAGGGGCAGAGGGAGAGGGGCAGAGGGAGAGAGGCAACGTTCTAGACTTCGCTGTTGATTTTCTTCGTCGACTCAGCACGAGTACTCATCCTTAGCCGCTCCAACATCGTCAGACTATCAGACTGGAATTTAGGCTGACCCCTGTTCGCCCTCTCAAAGTTAACGGATCCCCTGTCACATCCACACCGTTGGGACGAGCCGCAAAGGAAAAGGAATTGCAGGCACCTTCGGCAAACCCAACCCGGAGGTTCAGCCCTTCGGCCCTAGTCCCGAAGCGACGATAACCTCACAAACTATCTGCACCTCGACGGCGCCCCTGGACGGCGGACCAATGGCCGACCTGGTCCGAGTTGCTTGACAATTTCCGTGCGCCACCTTGGCACAGGCAGCCGTCAAGTCAGGACGGGGCGCTTACTTACTCTGTACTTGCTCCCCTGCCTTTGAATCCTTCGTCGGCCAAAGTCCATATGGCAGCGCCATGATGGGAAAGGCCGCGCTTTCTCACCAAAAGCCTTGACTGCAACGAAATTACCGTGCAGCAATGATGGTAGGTGGTAAGCTCAACGTTGCACCGGGGGGTATACGAGGCACACCTTTCTTCTTGACCGTACTCCCAATCCAGAGACTTCTCCTTCTCCCTCCTCCCTCCTCCCTCTCTGGTCGCTTTCTGGTCTCCTCACCGCGCCTGTCACCAAGTTCGTCAACCGAGACTGCCACTTCACTGTTGCAGCCGCACCGACTAGTCACTCATTCACCAAGAAATTTGTAACCGTCCCTCGTTCCATCGCCCCACCGGCTCACTGACTTCAGTCATTCTTTCGCTTGGCACGTCCCGCAAATCTTCATCCCTTGAACAGCCCTCACTCGTGAAGACACCCTTCGCTCGGCTGTAGCCGTAGGCCTGTCTCAATTTTAATTTCGTCTTCCTCTCAGCAACCTCCCAGTAAACCATCACCGGTCAAGATGCAGTTCACCATCGCCGCCGCCTTCCTGGCTCTCATCGGCTCTGCCTTCGCGCAGACCAGCAACTTCGACGCCATCACCGTCCCAACCGAAGGTCAGGAGCTCATCGCTGACGGAAAGCACCATCATACAATCACGTGGGACCCCACCCCCTCGTACAACGGGCAGACCGTGACCATCGTTCTTCTCGAGGGTGCCTCACAAGGCACTCTCGAACTCGGCCCCGTCGTCGCGTGTAAGTTTGTCTTGTTTTCTTTCCCTTCTCACAGCTGAGTCTGTTCCCAAACAAATGGCTGACATCCCGAAATAGCAAGCATCGACAGCGCCCTCGGCACGTACTCGTGGACCCCAGACAGTAGCCTGGTCGGCTACGCCACGTACGGCCTGAAGCTGCAGCTCGACTCCGACACCGAGACTTTCCAGTACTCGTTCCCATTCCACATCACGGGCGGCAGCAGCTCCGGCTCCGGCACAAGCTCCACGGTGGTCAGCATCAGCAGCAGCAGCAGCAGCAGCAGCAGCAGCAGCAGCAGCAGCAGCAGCAGCAGCGTCTCCAGTGCTGCCCCTGTCTCTTCCACGACCAGCACCTCTGTCACCCGCCCTTCCGTGACCAGCGTCTGGAGCACCGATTCTGTCTCTGTTACCACAACCGTGTCTCCTTCCGTGACTTCGGGTACCGTCATTCCCACTGGCAGCAGCGACAACGTGTCCAGCACTGCCTCCAGCGGCAGCGGCAGCGGCAGCGGCAGCGGGAGTCAGACTACCCTGACGACTGCGACCAGGCCCTCGTCTACCGGTTCGGCGACGACCACGAGCGCGTCGACCGTGGTGACCGCCGGCGCGGGCAAGGTTGTGGTAGGTAGCTTTGCGGCGATCGGTGGCGTGATGGCCGCGGTGCTTGCTCTGTAGCGAGCTCCTTCTTGCCTTCTTCTCTTCTGTTCCTGGATCACCACGGGAGGGGCGGTCACGTTTTGTAACAATGAGCTCGGCGTTATGAGTTTTCAGGGCTTTTCATAATGAAGGAATTGGCATGGCATGGGCATGGGCACGGCACCATCGGTTTCACGACACTGAATACCTGTGCATGGCTGGCTGGGACTGAACCAAGCCAGAGAGTTTGGTGGATGGATGTGTGAAAGTGGAGACCGCATTTCGAGAGAACCTTAATCAAATGATCTAATATTCGCATGACTCTTGCAAGATTCCGTCCGTGTCGTGTCGCTTCCGTAATTGTGAGACTTTTGGCGCAGTCAACATCGAGGAATGGAAAATGGACCACGTAAGGAGGTCGCAGGAGGAAGAAGTGAGGCTGAAAAGATTTAGGGCATATTATTATTAACCTTGACAAATAGTGTGTGGTGGCCACTGCAACGGTAGGCCAAGCTTTTCCGGCTTGACGGGAAGGGTGGGCCCGACCGGGGCTGGCTGGCTGGAGGCCGGGGGCGGGAACGCCGGGGGTCGGCACGGTCGGCACAGGAGTTGTTTGCGGATGGGGGGTGGAAGAGAAGGGAACTTTTCTTTTTTCGTAAAGGAAAGACAAAGCAAGAGGGAAAATATTCCTCTCCATGGCTGGGCTGTCTCCGTCCTGAACGTTTCATCTTCTCCATTGGCTCTCGCCATCCATCCAACTGCTTCTTCTTTGCCTTGCTTCAACTACCTTCCTGCAGAACACAATGTGACGAGCTGAAAATTACTTTCCGTCTATAGGTAGTACGGGAAAGAACCGCACAGGTCATTAAATTAGGGAGGCCCCCCAAAATTGTTTTAGCGCCGAGGGGCACCTGCACGGCTTAGTAATTAAGGTAATTTCTATAGGTTTTTGGAATTCACATCATCGCCAATATCATGGTCTAAGATGCCCTGTAAACGCTTCTTCGATCGTGGCACTGGCACAGGAAAGCGATACCCTTTTTCTATTCGTGGGTGTTTACTGGTTCTACGTCGCGAGTATACAAAACACGACAAGGATCTCTGATTATTGTCGATCCGAGAACGATAGATGGAAGATCCGTCTAGGGCGCCCATGTAGAATAAGATTCTTAACATCTACCAGCATTCCAGCAGAAGATGCAGCTACCTAAGCATCGCTGGTGTAGGAGCCATGCTTAATTGGCGAGTGTCCGACAGTTTGATAGTGTCGAAGGTTGGTTCTCTTGGAAATTTGAAGTCCTTATAGATCACGTAATAAGATGTGAGATTTTTGTTGTAGTTGCCCTCGTTGATGATGATGATGATGATGACGAACTGGGAGAAATAGATGGGAGACGAAGTTAAACTAGCGGGTTTTCATCGTCTTCAGAATCCATTTATATAAATGGATTCTGAAGACGATGAAGTCCTAGTTCTACTTTAGAGTCTCGGAGCGATCCAGATGACTTTGGAAGTAGTATTAATGACCTTCTATTGAATTCACTTTCCAGGGGCGACAACAGAGAACTCGAGCATGG
>MUZH01003531.1:0-15907 GCA_003012965.1 Juglanconis oblonga
GAGTTAGAGTATGCCTACGTAGGATCGATAATAGCTATACGGACTTAAGGATATATAATAGGAGTAGAATAATATCTATATAACCCGGGTAAGAAATAATTAATTTAAACTCTACCTCTACGGTATTAAGCATTATTCTTCTATAGCGATAACGGATATTAATATCCGATTAAATTCTGTTAAGCCTAGTACTGCTTTAAGTTATATTAGTATAGACACCCCTATACGTGAAGCCGAAAACGAGTAAATGCAAAGTGAGCCCTGCGGCGCACCATACCCCCTCATCTGCGCTAACCTGATTCCAGAAGGCGGCCAGCCACGTCAGCAACTGGACCGTGCATCTGCAGCCCCGGGTATAAAATCTCGCGTCCCACTCGCCCCTTTTGTTTAGTTTCTCTTCTTGTTTTCCCCATCCATGTGCACGGGCTTTACGCAATACAGTGAAGGTTCGCCTGAGTATGCGTTTTTGCTAGTTGAAAACTATAACATGACCACTCCTAGCTGACCAAGGTCGGCTAGGGAATCTTTGGAACCTGTCAATCTTCTTGCGAGACTCGCTTTCATTGTCATCGTCTGCTTGCAGGCGAGATGAAGAAGGATTCCCTTGCTGCGACATCCACGCCGCTACTGGTCGACCTTCCCAGTACGGTTCCTGTGCTCGACCGTCCGTCCGTGTCTGTCAGTCAGGGTTATTGTCGCTGTGGTCTGCGAAGATCTGCTGTCGAGCTAAGTGTATTGTGTGTGAGGCCTGCAGTCAGCAGTCTACCCAGTAATACGTCGAACATCAACTCGCTCTTCCGAGTTTGTCCTCAACCCATGTGCCTGTGAAGCTCTGCCCTCGCCACGCCGCGTGGTTGCTCTATCTTGTCGTCTACTTCGAGCGCAGACGTCGGCGTGCTGACTCTTCCGCATCTGATATGACCAAGATGGTGGTTGACAACCTCCAAAGGCGCGCTCTAGGCAACTACAGCGGGATTGTATTACGACCGGCGTCTGTCCATCAAGCCCAGGACAGGGCAGTCATGAGAACCTCGCGATTTTTACGACAGCTTCACGGCACCGTAACCATCCACGAGTCAGATCGGGACTCGAGATTTACTGTTTGAGCTGGTATGCACACGTAGCCTCAGGGCTTGATCGGCTCGTGGGAAATCCAGCCTAAAGTTCCTGTGAGAGTGACTTTGAAGATCGACAAATTAGCGTATATGCCCTATAATAATCACTTATACCTCGCAAAGCCCCTTTATTACGGAAGGCCTATCGCCGATTATTCGTATACCCTTACCGCCTTCCTCTTTTAAAATATTAAGAGGGTTAGGGCTAGAGTCTTTAAAAAACCCCAACTCTATAATAGACTTAAGATTAGCTTAAAAAGACCCCGTTATTTAACTATTATTATACTAACGAAAACTCCTATATAAACTTTGCTCCTATAGAGTATCGATTCGGGTTTATATAGGAAGTTTATATAGGAAGTGCTTTCTAAGCAGAAATATAACGATCTTTCCTTTAAAAGGCTAGCTCGATAGCTATAATAAAAAGATATATCGAGTATAGGGGTAAAAAAGCGGATAAATAATATCCGGAGCAGGGGCAGAGGTTAAATCGGCCTTAGCACTGAAAATACTGCTTATTCGGGTATAGCATCGTTTTCCTATACGAACTTTGCTCCTATACGAACTGTTTACGTTCGCGTAAGCTACGAGCCGATCAGGGCCTAAGTATGCGTTTCAGGCGCACGTGACAGTGTCTGGTTCTAGTCTGCAAACTACTATAGTGGCTAGCACCGGAGTCTCCACCGTGCCTCGTACAGAGCCGCAATGCCAATTATTCCAACAGTGTGCCATATTTGCAGCAAAACCTGTGCTTCCACCCGAATTCAGTGATAGGCCTCTCCTTCCCTATTGATAAAGTAATGCTACTGAAACAGTAGACGCGTTCACTGTGAGCTATCTCCTCGACTTTCCCGCTTCTGAGCGTCAAATATACGTACTAAGTACCTAGAGTACCTACCTACCTAAAGTAGCCTTTTCTGTTCAAGACGGCTGTCATAACGCCGCAGTGTCTCAGGAAGAAGTATTGAAAAGCAGAATTTCATGGACTTTTTATAAAAATCGGACATTACACTCCGTGCACATTAGAGAAGAGCTCCCGTTTCCCAGTCCAGTGATAAGAGTTTAATGTCTCTTTCCTATTTTGCTTGCTTACTGTTAACAGCATTGTGTAATCTTGGGTGCTAGGCTTTAGGCTTTCAAGCATCTTCCATTGTATGAAGGAAATCATTACAGCTTTTATAGCTATATTAACAGCTTCAGAAACAACAACCACTTAATATCTCTGGTCCCAGAGGGCTGGACCTGTTGAACCTCCCGAGGTCATTGATTTGTGGTGACAGGAGACACCATTCAACTGGGCCTCAGTTCCGCGGCGATAATTAATCAAAGCACTATGGCAATTTTCGAGCACGGTGGATCGCACTGTGATCAGGGGGCAGTCTACAAGGCCATGTGATAAACGAGCCGTTCGGCATGGTTGACGCGCACACAACCATATTGGTGAGTGAGTCAGAGTTTTGGTAGCAGCGGCCGTTTCTAGAATTCTCATGGTCAAATGTTCGTGCACTCGCACTTTATGTCATCGACTTCAGTTCTGCTCAATCTTCACGTAACTTAATTCTAGAAATCACGGGAGAGGGGACAATGCTGATGACCAGAGCTTGGGAACATTCAAGTGCTAAATAATTTACACCTCATGGTTTTTGAAGATATTCCACCCGCCCCACGGAGAATCAGAAAGCAAGGTTCTTTCATTGAGAATCCAATAACTTTGTACCCAAGCAAGAGGAGGGAGTACCCTGAGCTGCAGCCTATCAGAATCTCCGGAGGTACATCGCAAGGGAGATTGTGTGTGTCTAGGGGGGCATGTGACCGGCAGCCTATGGATATTTAGCTCTATAAGCCATAGGACGGCTCCCGTCTAGCGCGAGACTATACTGAGCTACAGAGTCTAGTACCGGGCCAGGAATTCATGTCTTTGTATATATAAGAAGGAGCTCATATGAAGAATCCAATGAACAGTTTCCATCCCGCTTCAAACTTTCACGTATTCTTTCCGAGCAATTCCCTCTGCCAAACTTTTATATCTAATCTCTTGGGGTTCCGCTCCGAATCATCGCCATAATGACACACAAAGTCAACAGAAATAGCCGACAGAAGCAGAAGAGATGCGAGATGCAGGAGGCACAGAAGGCACAAGCGTCAAATGAGACACTAACGACAGAGCCTGAACCCCATGATGGTAAGCCCCGAACAGAATCCCCCGCCCCCGAAACAAATGAAAAATGCCGCCACATACGCTTTTCTCTTCCTGACACATCTAAATGATCACAGGGTACAGGGAGCCCCTCTCGATCAGCTACACGGACAACGACAGGGAGGACTCCCTGGCCAACCACTTCCTCCGCGAGGTCTGCCGGAGCGCCGAGCCCCTCACCCACTTCGACAAGACCCAGAGCAGATCCACGATCATGGAGACGATCCAAGAGTCCAAAGCCCACACCCAGTCGCTGCTGTACTTCCTCCGCGTGGAAAAAGAGCGTCTCGCCGCTCTGATCCAGGGCGAGTACAGGGAGGAGGTGAAGGTCCCGCGCGAGAAATTGATGAAGCACGTCGCCGCGAAGATCAGGAGGCTCGAGGTTTGCGATAGCAAGTTCGTCAAGGCGGAGAACTTGGTTAAGACGGGCAAGGTGGACCAGCTCAAGGGGTATAAGCACGGGGACTATCACCGGCTAAACCTCTTTGTGCACAAGACGTTGAGGAGGTTCGGGGAGGCTCCTAAGGAAGGGACACTGTACTTGACCGTCGATGGGAGTTGGGAGAATCATCTGTAAGGAGACTTAGCTCAGCCTCGTCGATGGGAGTTGGGAGAATCATCTGTAAGGAGACTTAGCTCAGCCTCGTCGATGGGCGGGATGCCGGTGGTCAGCCACTTTTGACAGGGCTTTGTTAGGTACTTGTCGGTCTTATGTGTATCACCACTAGAGCGATCTTCCTTCACATCTAAGGTTGGTTATGGAGTTCATCTCTGTGAATTCGTTAAAGTATTGCATAAGTTTATTCCAAATAGTAGTCTTGCTCAAACGTTTCATTGACGGAGAGTAATATGCCCGACTGGAACGAACAGGTGCGCCAAGAAGCTGAAGCGCATACCTCTTGGGCGAGGAAAGACGTGAGGTTCGCAAAGGACCAACAAGTGCAAGCACAAAGTCGACATCCAGCACGGGTATGTCCTCGTGTGCCAAGGCGCGCTATAATCTAGTAGCGTCAAATAGTGGTATAGATGTCACTCGGTAGAGCCAGGGGAAAGGAGTCGCTCCATGCTTAAGCCACCTCACCATCCATTTCGTGTTGGATGACCGGACATCGACGGCATTTCTATATAGAGCGTAAAAGGAAATAAGGGGAGAATGCAGATATGTAGGCTTAACTACGAAAAAGATGAAGGGTTCGAAAAGAACCTTCTAATAAGCCTATACTTAAGTTTTAAGAAACAAGCAATGGATCTGGTTCCACTCAATTCCAATGCGTTGTTATCGATTAGGTTGTGGACTAGGCTGCCAAGACACCAGCAGAGGTTCAAGGCTCCGCGGCCGCCAAGTGCCGTGCCGCGACGCTGGAACCTTCAGCCTTCAACATCGCATCTCCATCTCCACCTCGTCCGTCACGAATAACATGATCCATTTGCAACTTATTGCAAAACGAATCCGGTGCCTCAAGATCTGACGACCAGACTAAGGCTGTGGCTTGAATACCTCGACACGCCCAGCAGCCTGAAGGTTGATGACACCCAGGAGCGCGATCGAAACGCCCACGAACACGCTTGGAGCAGTCCACCGACGACCACCCACTTAATGCGCCACGCACTCCCCCTTGGAAAGACGTGCCATCGGTGTCAATCATGCCAGCTGAACCGACGACCGCGAGGGCACCTGGTCAAGGGCGGAAAAGGCGCAATGAGGAGATGGACGCCGAAAGCGAGATGGAGATTGACGAAGGGAAACCTAACCAAGCCTCGGAGCCTGTGACTCCATGTCGTAGACCAGATGTCATGCTTTCATGGCCTGCTACCTGGTTGGAGATGTTGTGCTGACGAACACGTCCTTAGATGTCGGTCCCGACGACACCCCTAGCAATCGACACGCCACTCCCCGACCAGCCGTCCCGGTCCCCATCCCCCGAAAACGCTCGAGGCCCAAGACGAGGGCTATCTTGGACAGGCTCCAGAAGCCCGTCCAACTGCGCGGGAGACCAACCCTTGAGAACCTGCCTGCAGATGTCATACACTTATACAACAAGATCCTCATAGCGAACGATCGGGAGCAGATCATACCGCACGAAGTTCGTCAAGATGTCGAGAAGGTCATACCGCTCGTCAGGGATCGCTACTTCTGCCAGTCGGACCCAGCAGACCATACCCGGGCGAAAGAGGTTTTAACGAGCCTGTGCAATATCATGGGCCGGGCCGAGGAGTCACAGATCCACCGGCGCAGTGAAGCTGGTTGGAACTCCCACGTCCGTGAGATGATGCTGGATCTGATCTACAGTGCTACTATCCCACGCAAAGCCGACGAGATTAGCATCCGCTGGGAGACCGTCTCGACTGCTAGTATTGCCGGCCGTTCGATCCCGTTTCCTAAGGCTACCAGTCACAGCGCCGCGGAACCCGCCTGCTCAGTGTCTGCAGACACTTCCGTCATCTCTGAATCCGAGAGCAACTTCAGTTGGTCGCAAGTGCGAAACAGTAGCGTTAAGATCGACTTCGTGCTCGCCGTGGACGTCCCTGAAAAAGATTCCCTTCGGAAGGCCATTACCCATTTCACCAACAACCCAGGAGGCATCCCACACATCAACCAGACCGCCTACTTGCCCTTGAAAGACAATCCTATCGCTGTTTCCATCGCGACGAAGGCGGAGTCCGCCGCTACAGACCCTTTAGTACAGCTCGGGATATGGACCACCGCTTAGTACCAGCACATCTATAAATTTCAAGAGAAGCTTATTAGGGCAGGCCCAAGACCGACATTCGGATCTGTACTGTTAATCCAAGTAGTAGGGCATGCCTGGCACTTATATATTGCACACGACACAGCATCATCGATCGGTATATACGGGCCCACGCTTCTCGGCTCAACCGATGATCTTGTCGCGATATATGTGTTGTTCAATTCTTTGGGTGCCATCAAGGAGTGGGTTGGAGGTACGTTCTATGCTAATATGCAGACTTCGTTGATGAGTGATGAGTTCTTTGGCGATCACGAATATGCAGGACCGGTTGGCAGGGCGGAGAGCACCACACCAGAAACCGTTGCCTTTTTATTGTTTACTGGTTTCTATCTTCGTAGTGTTCTTAGGCACTGTTCCTTGAGGTGCGGCGGCTCGTTGACCAGGCCACTCGGTCTACCCTCGCCCGTTGTACTACCGTTAGGCCTTCCCCCAAGGAGCTTGACTCACTTGTCAGCATTGATTAGGTACTGACTAGAAGGAACGCAAGGCCGTACTGCGATCACAAAGTGAAGGGTGACGCAAGATCCGCATCAAGCTGCGGACAAAAAGCAGCCAGCAAGGTCCCGACAAAGTTGTCGAATGCCGCCGTGGTCGTTCGCGCAAGTATCCAATCTTCTAGTGAAAGTTATCAAATGGGTATAACAAGGACAAAAGCTTATCCAGTTTGAAATCTATCATCCGAGGTGATTGGGTTGCACGCCAGTAATGGCCCTTCGTGCGAGGGATGACGCCAGCTGCTGACATTGGATTGAGGGCAACTAGGTAAGCTCACGTCGTTCTCACGTTACGACTGGGTGGGTGTCCAGTGAATATACAGTATACGTACCACGCACCTGAGCGCTAATCAATCAAAAGAACGTGATGCGGGCATTATTTTCAGGTCAACCCGTAGCTCGGCGGACCAACTGGCAGCCATCTCCTTATCTGGTCTCGTTCTCGAGGTCCTCCTCCCTTCCGGGCACGGTCCGCCTTGCGTACATCTTTCTCCACCTTGGCCGTCCCACGGACAAAGTCCCAAAACCTCATTCTCACTAGCTGCGCGACAGGCAGAGATGTATGTTATAGACCCGCCCGCGGGCACGAGTTTTGCGTGCCTAGATCGCATGTTCAGGCAGACGAGCAATCCAGGGAAATTTCTGAATCCTTTGTATTCACCTCCGTATGCCAGGCGTGTGTAACTTATCGTCAGATTGCTTAAAGGAATATGGTTATACAAAAATAAAATAAAAAGGAAGGAAAAAAAAAAACCCTCCTAAAAGCCCCGCCCCCCTAAGATAATACTACGCCATCCCTCTAATGAATAGGGGAGAAACACGGATATGTATTGTGCAACTCCTTAGTAATTAGTGTCTCACCTCTAAGAGGTGAATCTGTATGGACCGACTCCTGTGTTCTACACGTATGCATGCACTCAAGAGGCAAAACCCTACGAGCCAGATCGGGAGCTACACGACACAGGGCGGGGAGGACCACCACCCACCAAGCTGCCAAATAGTGGCTCAACAGCCGGGTTAGGAAGAAGGCCACGCCTGATTGAGAGCTCACACTACCTAGGAGTTTGGGGATGAACTAGCCGTTCGCTGCCGGGTTTTTGCTGCGAGTTTATCAGGAGACCTTTGTCCATCTCCAGCACTAGCACAGGCTCCAAAGACGACCAAACCGACCAAGACAGCGGACAGCAACCTCCGCATCTTGGCGATACCGAGAAGTACCGGCGGGTTGTGATCCGCTAGCTGCTTGCTCCGGGCTCCTTCTCACTTGACGTGATGCCCGTCCAAGAGATCCCTCGGCCCGTCTTGGAACTCGACCTGACTCGGCTCGCTGACTGACCCACAGTCAAACTCGGAGACCCCGTGGGGAAAGTGGATAATGGTGCTGTGCTGTGTGTATCATAGAAAACCAGAGACATCTTCAACTGGAGGATGAGAAGAGGGCGGGGCTGGAGGCGGGAGGCGGGAGCTCGGTGATTCGCAGATGGGACGCCCTTCTTTTCTGCGGGGTTCTCTAAGAACCTGAGGGTCGTTCCAGAACAGGAGATATTGGATCCACGTGGGCTGACTGCTCCGTGAGGACCGTTGGGTACCCTGTATGGTTCTTTTTTCCATACATTCCGGTCTTTACGGACCGGCCGGCCACGCTCCATGGTTCTCAACAAAGGCGTCAACATTTCTGTGCCGCTAGACATCCTGATGACATGCGATGATACCCAGAACACAAAGGCCGGGCGCTGTAGATAGAGCAAGAGCGAATTTGTCAGGACGTGCCATGGTCCGGCTCGGCCCTGGCTCGCCTGATTTCCATTCTCGAGTCAAACGACGGGAGATGGCGAGAGAAACTGCGCAGCAACACTAGCGAAGTGCGTGGTCTTTTCATGTACACTAGACCTCTTGCGGCTCCGCCTGCCCTTATTCAAGATCCTAGACTCTGGTAGAGTTTAGGGACGTGACGGGCCGTGCAGTTCTTTGTGGGCATGTCGTGCGATTTGTTCGGGCTTGGCCCGGCTTAGCACGACTCAACCGATGATCTGCTGTAGAAACCAAGAAGAGTGTGTTCCAGCTAGAGCCTCATGCAGAGCCTCGACTTATCTGAGGAAAGTCCTCGTGCGGGGACAATGGCTGAGGGTCGTTCTTGAGGGGACGGGGTTGCATGGCAGCCCGTTTCCCACTGGGAAAGCTCGCCGCCATCAGATGAAGCAAGCTCCCAAGGGGAAATGTCCGCTACGACTGCTTCGACGTAGCGTCCAGGCCCACGACCGTGGAATCAAGTAGAAACTTCCCAGGTCCCACAAGGCTCGCATTCAAATTACTACTCTGGGATACTCGTCGCATCCCACTTCCACAGACTTCTGGGGTCTTTCACACGCACGACTGAGGTGGTTTGACCCGCCAAGCCCGCCCCCAGAAAGTTGCACGATTGCACGTTGCTTCCGTGTCCCATACACCACCGATCCAGCATCCAAGATGCTTGTCAAGGACGAGAGGCGAATTCAGACCACTGTTCACGATTTCCTCTGGTCCGGAAAGATGAAGTGTGGGCTGCATCGGGTAGAGTTCGTGATGTGTGGCCGAGCGTGAGGCCGAGCGTGAGTGGCTTTTGGGCTTTTGGGGACTCGTGTCGCTTGTGCGACCGAGCTGCAAGTGGTATCTGACACCGGCATGAAGCAGGTCCCGGTGCATGTGAGGTCTGGCATTTTGCATGTGCTAGAAACCTGAGCGAATCAGCTTCGGGAAGGACGGCGATGCCCGGAGAAGAGTACGCGGCGGGTGCGCGCACACACGGCTTGAAGCTTGTCGGACTGGTCAGACTGTACAGAGTGCTATGTACAGTACAATAAATAGATGAGGCAACGAAGACGGGATAGTGGCGGCATCGAGGACGACACGTCGTTTTTCAGCGGGACAAGGGCTCCGAATGGGATCGATCCAGACTGAAACTGTCGATCCGTCTTGATGGGGTGTGCAGGAACTTGGACAGCAGGTGCAGCAAGATGGGGAAATCCAATGTCGGGCGTTCAAGAGACGGTTGGTTCCGAGCAGGCGGCTGAAGAGGATTCCAGAATTTGACCAAGATGAGACCCATGGCGATAGCTGAGGGTGAGATGGTGTACTACTACCTACATAGTATAATCTCGGAAGACATGTTACGGCCTTGGGGCGATGCGGCAGGGTCGAGGGTGAAGCTGAGCAGGACAGGACAGAGGGAACGCTGAAGAGGAATACGATGGACCAGATAGGTGTGTTGGAGCAGGTCCTCCGGGAGAGAGAGGAGGAAGTATGATGTGTGGCATATCGTGTTACGTGCGATGTTGGAAGTCGAGAGAAAGTTGAGGGGAGCTGTCAAGCCATGGACAGGGGGGAGGCCCGGGGGGGAGGCCCAGGTTGGTTGATCCGTGACCCCTGCACGGCCAACCATCTCACACGTGGACGGGAAGTCGGCGCTAACTGACGGTTGGCATATGCGTACCTACCTACACTACCTAGGTAGGTACTAGTACTCTACTTTGTACTGTACTTTGTCCGAACAGAATCGAAGAGAAGCCATCGCATAGCACACTGGATATGCTCTTCTGAACGCTAGGTCTGGATTGTTCTCTGCAGATATGCGTCGTCTGTGTGACATCACCTTCTGTCCGGATTGAAACCTCCGGCTTCGGTATCGACAGGCGATGAATGAGTGAGATGCCGATTCCCTGGTGTTTCGACAACCTTCCCTCTGCCGTCTTCCCGTGAGGAATATTTCTATTTAGTAGACAGAGCCGGTCTGATCTTGGTGCTTGTGATTGCGAGGTTGGTCTTCCAGTTTCTTTTCTTATCCACTCAGCCTCAGCCCACTTCAGCCCACTTCACCGTCGCCGCGATTCGCCTTGGGTGGGAGAAGCAAGTACAAAGTAAGGACAAACGTGGCCAGGTGAGTGAGTTGGCGTTATGTGTGTCTCTTGTCTCTTGGCCTCTCCAACTCTCAGCCTTATTCGTTCCTGGCCTTGACGTTGGGGGCTGCATCTCGTTACGTCACTTGGGTCCGACCTCTCCAACACTATTCCTCTGGATTTCCTCCATGTCGCCGCCAGTACAGAATGCAGAAGGCAGAATGCAGAATGCAGAATGCGGAATTCAGAATGGGACTGACATGATTGTTTTTTCCTTCACTTTCTTTTCTTTCTCGAAACAGCGAAATAACCCAACTTGCAGTCTCGTTGCTCCCAATCTGGAAATCCGCGTCGAGCGGTTCAGCTCCCGGACATCCATCCCTGCCTGCGCTACCTAAGGTACTGAAACCTTGCAGCTGCAAACTACCTACCAGACTAGGTACCAGACTAGGTACCTAGCCTGACTACCTTGCCTACCTAAACTACCCGAACTGCCCGACTGCAACCCAGCTACAGCGTGCCCAGCTGCGCCTTTGCCTTGGCCTCGGGCAACATCGAACAAATTTGTTACACGCCCATCCCGAATTTTCCCTTGCGTGTGCCAGCCTGCGAGCTCCATCCAGACCCGGAATCCATCCTCCTGTCACCCATCGTCACTCGTCACTCGTCCCTCGTCTCTCGTCACCTCTCTCGTCACCTCCTCCCTCGTCAGTCATCAACTCACGCTCGTCCAAGGTGGCGTTGGACTTGCCCTTCCATTTTCTCTCCTCTTTTCTTCCCTTTTTTCTTCTTCTTTCTCGCTCTCTCTCTGTCAAGCAGCATGCATCCTGGCCTGATCGACAGAGCACAACCTTCATTTTAGAGCCCTCCATCTTGCGACGTCCTTCTCCTCCACCACTGCTCGACGCGGTCCGCAAAGCTCTCTCAGCATCAGCATCGGCATCGGCCTCGGTTTCGATTGTCTTCTTCGACTCGGCATAGAATTTCTCGAGCGCGAATTCCACAAATTCTTCACACCACTCAACCCGCCCGGGACCCACTCCTCCGTCACAACCGGCAACCCCTCCCTCTGCAACAGAACAATTCAAGACTCCGGGACAGACGCACGCCCACTCGCAACTCGCATGCTACATCTTCCTTCCTTCATAGACCGATCCCATCCCCGCCATTCAACATGAC
Organism: Juglanconis oblonga; assembly: GCA_003012965.1. Lineage (NCBI taxonomy): Eukaryota > Fungi > Ascomycota > Sordariomycetes > Diaporthales > Juglanconidaceae > Juglanconis > Juglanconis oblonga. Next base: position 11,608 of record MUZH01003531.1, read on the forward strand.
TGTCTTCATCGCCTCCCTGTAAGTCATCCACCACCAGCCTTGCCATCCTACCATCTTCTCTTGGTACGTGTGTGTGTGTGTGTGTGCTACGACTTCCCAAGTCGCTGCCTGGTTGCACTCGAGAGACCCACACCGTCGCCTACGTCATTGTCGGAGCAAGTGCAAAGAATGGTTTGCACGAGTACTGACCACGGTGGTTCTTCCACAGCTTCCTCCCAAAGACCGTCTACTTCACCCTCCCTGGCTCCCCCGCCAGAGGCTCCCAGAAACTCTTGCCCGACCCTCCGAAACAGAAGAAGGCGAAGCCACAAACCCAGCGACAGCCCACCCTATTCCCCGCCGACCATGACAACATCACTCCTCCAGATACCCCGACCGACGAGAACCATGTCGAGGTAGAAGATATCTTCACCAACGAGGATGGCTTGCGCATCCACTATCCCTCGAATGGCAAGGAGAGCGACCAGAACGAGACGCTGGGTCGCAACAAAGCCACCCCTGGTTACCAAGGGTCACCAGTCTGGGGCAGACGTTATGACCAGCCTGCCTCCCGCGCACACACGCCTCCTCCCTCCTGCTCTGTTCTCGAGCATGACCAGCAATTGAAGGCCAAGGCCCAGGCCCTGGGCCGCCAGGGCGTGACCCAGCCCAGGGCTCTGTGCCGGAGCGACAGCCATGACAGGGTGTTTGCAAATGCCGAGTGGAAGGTCGTCCATGCCGACCAAGGCAACGGTGGTTTGCGCCACGCCGCCGAGGCTGCCGCCCGCGATGGTCATCTGGGAGAGTATACCTGGGTCGGCACCCTGGGCATGCCTACCGATGCTCTCGACGGCACCCAGCAGAAGCAGGACATCGAGGACCGTCTGGCCACAGAGTACGACATGCTCACTGTCTTCTGCAGCGACAAGGACTTTGCGTGCCACTACTCGCACTTTTGCAAGCAGATTCTATGGCCTGTCTTCCATTACCAGCTGCCCGACAACCCCAAGAGCAAGGCTTACGAGGATCACTCCTATAAGCACTACGTCAACGTTAATCGTGCTTTCGCAGACAAGATCGTCAAGAACTGGAAGAAGGGTGATGTCATCTGGATCCATGACTACCACCTGCTCCTGCTGCCCGGCATGATCCGCGAGAAGCTGCCCGAGGCCAAGATCGGTTTCTTCCTGCACGTCGCATTCCCCTCGTCGGAGGTCTTCCGGTGTTTGGCCGTTCGCAAGGAGCTCCTGGAGGGCATGCTGGGCGCCAACCTGATTGGTTTCCAGATCCACGAGTACACGAGGCATTTCCTGCAGACCTGCAGTCGTCTGCTGAATGTGGAGGCCACCCCCGATGGTCTACAGCTGGAGGACCGCTTCGTCGATGTCATCAATCTACCTATCGGCATCGATCCGATCCAGCTGAATGAGCACCGGGAGGATGCCCAGGTCCAGAAGTGGCTCAATGTCTTGCGCGAGCGCTATGCTGGCAAGAAGCTGATCGTGGCACGGGACAAGCTGGACCATGTCCGCGGCGTCCGCCAGAAGCTCCTCTCCTATGAGCTCTTTTTGAACACCCACCCCGAATGGCGTGGGAACGTCATCCTCATCCAGGTTGCACTGTCGTCGAGCGAGAAGTCGGAACTTGATGCGACTGTGAGTGATATTGTTACTCGCATCAACTCATCGTACGCCAACCTCGCCTACCAGCCAGTCGTCTACCTGAAACAAGACATCGACTATGCCCAGTACCTGGCCCTTCTGACTATTGCCGACGCGTTGATGATAACATCTCAGCGCGAAGGCATGAATCTGACCTCCCACGAGTACCTGTACTGCCAGGATGGCAAGTACTTGAGCGAGAAGAAGCATGGATCGTTGATCCTCTCTGAATTCACCGGCACCGCTTCCCTCTTCGGCGGCAACGAGCTGTCCGTGAATCCTTGGGACTACAGGGCCTGCTCCAATGCCATTGCAAAAGCCTTGGACATGGGCAACACGGAGAAGGATGCACGGTGGACGAAGCTGTATGAGTGTGTTACGCGACACACTGGTTCACACTGGTTCACGGAGCTGATGACGCGGCTGGATCGAGCTCATGATCAACAGCACCGCCACGACCAGACCTCTGTTCCCCGACTGAACGTCAACAACCTGGTGCAGCGGTACACGCGCAGTCAACGGCGACTCTTCATCCTGGACTACGAGAACACTTTGGTCAACTGGGGCCCTGTCAACCAAATCATCCCGTCCAGCCCGCAGGTGAGTCTTGATTTCCACATCACTAACATTTCCTAACAATATTTACTATACAAAGTCGCACGGCAAGCCCGAGGCATTCATGGCCGGTGCTTCTCGGCTCTACCCGGTGGCTAACGATATGACGCAGCGCACCTTGGATGTCCTCAACGAACTGCTTTTGGATGACGCCAACACTGTATATGTCATGTCTGGACGACGCCCCGAGGAACTGGACCGCCTGTTCCGCCGTGTTCCCAACCTGGGCCTGATCGCCGAGAATGGCTGTTTCCTCAAGGACTGTGGCAGTGACGCATGGTGCGAGATGGCTGACCCTGAACATATCCGGGCGTGGAAGGAGTCTGTGAGGGGCATTCTCACCTACTACCTGGAGCGTACACCGGGCGCGGAGATTGAGGACCGTCGCTGCAGCCTCATCTTCCACTACAAGAACGCCGAGAACTGGGACCACGCTGTCAACCTGGCTAGCGATTGTGCTTCTCACATCAACGACGCCTGTGAGATACAGCGTGTTCACGCGATCCCTACCGATGGGTCAATAATAGTGGAGCCCGTGGACTGGACCAAGAGCACCGCTGCCGAGAAGATATTCGAGGATCTCATAACTCGTCTGTCCCCTGACAATACATATATGAGCCCTGTGGACTTCCTAATGGTGGTCGGCGATGGCCGTGATGACGAGAAGGTATTCAAGTGGGCCAACAATCTCGGCGAAGAGAAGAAGGTCAAGGAGGTGACCACCGTCAGCCTGGGCAACAGGAACACGGAGGCCAGCTGCACACTGACACAGGGCGTGAGCGGTGTGTTGATGGTGCTCCAGAAGCTGGCCTCGACGTCTTTGTCCCTGGACTGAGGGACGAGCAACTCGAGTGTCGACTCGGTGCCGACACCCGTACCTCCCCCTAACAACGGAAGCCTGCAGGGGAGTTCAAGACAGGGAACCCACGAGACTCCTGATCGTCCTATACCGAATCCGTACCCCACTGCGGAATGCGGAAATTTCCACTACGATGGAACTTGCGTCACAATCACCTGGCCATTCACGGCCCTGCCGCGAGTGACAGGGGTGACTAGTCATTTCTCAATTTTCGATGCATCGACATGTCTCCTTGCGTGGTTGAGGAAGAGGGGGTTGGGGGGGGGGTAAGAATGGGTGCCTGCTCTCACCTGATCCGTCACTGCATGTCTGCGTACTCGAAATGTTTCTCTGTGTCGTATTCCCCACGTGTCTGCTTCTACTTTTTCTGTGAGTTACTGGCCTTGGCGCAAGTGGAGTATGGCGATATGGGAATTGATTTTACACCTGACGGAAGAAAGAATGTGGGTGGATGGATTGTTGAGTGCGTAAAGAATTATTGGATCGGTTCCCTAGAAGGAAGAAAAAGAAGGAGGCTTACCGTCGCCACTCTGGCATACACATACACACAAACATCACTGCATACACCATAGACTACTACGACTTGGTTTGCATCATACATTTAGAGCAGCGGTCCGTCTCCCTGACTCTTCCTCTCTGTACTCTTACTACTACACTACCTACCTAGACCTCCATAGCTTATATGTACTTGTACGTCAGACAGTGGCCTTGTGGAAGTGGTGTGAAGGTCGTTCGCCTTGATGTGTTTGGCCGGTTCTCATGGTCTTCGGAAGAGGGAGTCGAGTTCTGGTTCCTGGGATCCGCAAACGTTGGACCCAGTGGGAGTGCTTTGCCGGTGGCAACATCGTAACAGCGGCGTGAAAACATCAATTTCCTTCCCTAGGTAGTTTGTATTCCTGTTTTTGTTGACAAAAAAGGGGAGGGGAGGGAACAGACCAGACGATATGTAGACAGGCTTGTATTTCAAGCTCCCTTCATCACCTCCTTCCTCTCCGGATGAACCACTCGCTACTGTGTGGCACATGAGAAAGAGAATGATTCTACAACGAAGGGGACTTTTATCTATCTTACATACCTGTGAATATGCCGCCCTAATAATGCGTAACGCACGGGCTGGCTGGGCTCTTTGCCGACATCATGCTTTTCCCGGAAGTACCTTATTCTAAAGGTGGGGAGGGGGAGGGGG
>MUZH01003532.1:0-15957 GCA_003012965.1 Juglanconis oblonga
CTTCCCCTCCCCACCCTCATCACCGCGGGCTTGCACCTCGTTCTCACCGGCAGCTACGACGATACCCTCCGCCTATTCACCATCGCGCCCCTGCACACCACCTACGGCGCACGCAAGGCGCGGCTCCTCTCAGAGCTCACGCTCGGCGGGGGCGTGTGGCGGCTCAGCATCATCGGCGAGCCCACCACCATCACCACCAACACGGACAATGGGAGGTGGGAAGTCGTCGTCTTGGCATCGTGTATGCACGCGGGCGCACGGGTGCTGCGCATCCGGGGAAACGACGAGCAGAGCGTGGAGATGGAGGTGTTGGCGAGGTTTGAAGAGCACAGGAGCATGAATTACGGGAGCGATTGGTCGAGGGTGGAGAGTCGATTGGCCCGCGGGGAGGGGACGGAGAGGAGGGTAGTTTGTGTCTCTACCAGCTTCTATGACAGGCTGCTTTGCGTATGGTCGTCGATCCTGCATTAATGTGAACCATATAAGGGATGAATGAACAAGTACGCGTCGTCAATGTCACTGCTGGTGTTGGTGACTCAGCAAGCCAGCCAGCCAAGCGGAAGGGGGGGGGGGCCGCCACAAAAAAAAAGATGTGATGATAATGTGCACTTCTATCTCAGACAGTGTAACAGAGAGGTCACGAAAAATCATGTAGCGAAACCTAGCTCGACGACACTAACGAACACAACCCCGGCGTGGCTAGGTATAGTAGATGATCCTCGATGGGACGCCGAGGAGCCAAACACATCCCAGGCGACTCCTATGTCACGGTAGCCCATAACTCCGTTCCCCCCCCCCCTCCTCCTTCGGAAAACTCAACCAGTACCGGATGATGGACGAACGCGTGCCTGCAGTGAGTACCAGTTGACATAATCTCTCTGGAGAACACGCAGATAGATGGATAACTCCAAAGTGCTGGCTGGGCGCGGAAGATTTAAGCACGACCCAGGAACACGTCGGCGCTAAATTCTTTTCTTTCCTTCCCCACCCCCCTCTTCCTTTTTTTTAACAATTTTTTTTTAGGACAAGTCAGAACATGGGAGCAGAGGAAAGGGGGGAATAGGTTGGGAAAGAAGTCAGTGGGACGGGAATCAAATTGCTGATCCAGCGATGGTTGTGTGGTTGTGCTGTGGTATGACAGGCAAGGAATTCATCTATCTACTTTGGATTTTACGACCAGGTCATGCTGGAAGAAGCTCAACAGCAAATATGTAGGTTCTACGCACAGCCTTACATGTCCCGGTCTGGTTGCTGGGTAGATGGCAGGGTACCTGAAGTGACGGCAATAGTTGGTGGCATGAACTGGGTAGTCACTGCTGAGGCAGCTATGCACCTACTGAGTGGGCTCACGAGATGGGGCGGTGAGATGGCTTGAAGTCGATTGGAGACCATGGCAGTGGAATAATGACGCTCAGGGGTTTCCTGAGGACCTTCCAGGGGCTAGGATCACCATCTAACCCTCATTTCACTTGCTTGGCCTCTGGCCTCCCCAAGACGACTACAGCACCAACCAACCAAGCCGGCCACCACACCCCCCAGACCACCACACTCGTGTACATCCCCCACACCCTCCATCCAAATGCTGCCTCCCTCAGTACCTCACCCACACTTCCTCCCAATCCACCATGCCAGTAGATCGACCAGCCTGCCATAACGGCCGTGGGTGCGATCAGGTTCAGAACCATCGTACATGCCCACCGCATGGCGGGTAGTTGCGGCCAAGGACGCACGAATGACAGTGGTGATGAGAGAAGGCCGACTATGAGGGATAACGAGAAGTTGAGTGTGGCAAGTGAGGACAGAAACATGCCCAGCAGTAGCAGTGAGAAGCAGTGCATAAGGGTGTATTGTTGGAGTGTCGGGCGGAAGTTGTTGGTGAGCAGAGAGGAGATAAGATGTGGCAGGAAGACGTTAGAAAGACTGAAGAGGGCAAACATGGGTGTGTGCATCTAGATGTCTGTCAGTATCGGTGCGTTGCAAGTGCGTGTTCGATGGGATGGCATCACTTACTCCCTCAGGCAGATGGTTGAAAATATAAAACGGCACCATTCCCAGGAACTGGCACCCAGCAACCAGAGCCAGCGGCAGAAACAGGTCCCTCTCCGCAGCCGTGGTCATGATCGCCTCGGCCGTTCCCTTCTCGACTGCCTTCTCAACCACCTTCTCCTTCTCCTTATCGACCGGCCTCTGATCCTGCTGCCCACTCTTCACCCAAAGCGCAATCGAGATAATCGTGAAATTCGCCGCAATCAGCATCGCACTTGGCAGATACGTTCCGATACTGACAAACCGATCCCTGTGCATCAACAAATAAAAGAAGAAGCTCTGGTGTAGGTGCTCTAGCAGGTTGTTCAGACTCCGGAACGTCCCCTCCACCACCCTCCCCATCGCCATCTCATCCTGCCACCCATCGCCATACGGTCTCAGCGTAATCGCATCGACATGGTACGGAATAAAGCAGCTGTGCGGCCCACTCGCCACCCCAAGGCCCTGTTTTATCATCCCCCGCAGCATCGTCCGCAGCCTGTCCTCGTAGCTGTCGCTGTGGCCCCACATCTCCTGGATACTAACCCCGATCCCCATCTGGCCCCCAGCGATGTTCACCACGGAATTAATCAGGTCCAGATTCGGCAGCTGCCCATTGATCCCATCATACACAATATGCACGCTCGAGAACCGCGTCTCCTGCGCATAGTCCAGCGCAATCGCCCCCTGCAGCGCGCCCGACTTGAGCGGCAGGCTGTCAATGTGCCGCGTGTCGTGCGCGTCGTGGTACGCATCAACCCACGCCTGCGGGCCCGCGAGGCTGTCGGGCGTGACCACCAGGATGATGTCCTTGGACCACAGGGACCACCTCCGGAAGTATCGCGCCAGCGTGAGGAGCAGCGCGACGCCGCGCTTGTTGAGCTCGCCCTTGACGTTCGTCCAGGCGGCGACAAGAACGATCGCCTCGGTGGCGTCGCCGCGCGGCGCCTGCAGGATCGCGTAGATGTTCTCGCCCGCGTAGGTGCGCCCCGAGGCGGTGTAGGTGAAGTTCTGCCGTCCGGCTTTGAGTCCGATGCCCTTGAAGATGGCCTCCAGGCCGTCGTTGATCTCGTGGTTACTCCTAGCTGTCGCTTGCCCGTCCTCTGCTTGCTCCTCGGCGGCAAGTGCGTCCACCTCCTGCTTGTACGCCCGGAAGACATTCTGATCGCTCCCCCCAAAGTACGTGTGCACCTGGCCTGGCAGCAGGGCGTTCTCGGAGATGTACGTGCGACGGGAGTAGTCGTTCTGCGGCAGCATAAGTAGCCAGGCGACGCCGACGAGGATGCAGAGCAGCGAGATGTAGGGCGGCAGCTTGAGGAGGCGCGGATCGCGCCGCAGGGAGAGGGCGCCGGCTGTAAAGAGGTTAGGTGCGAAGATGAGCCCGGGGCCGTCCATGGCGACAACACTGGCCCATGGCTGGGAGGACTAGAAGTATACGCACATAGAAGTCGTGACATCTTCGCGGTGTCGAGTGGTTGCGCTGTCGTGGGCGGATCTGGCAAATCGCGAGGACGGAAGGAGTGGAGGCAGACTGCGCGGGTGTCCGGTTAAGACGCCCGCGGACAGCCAATGGAGGATATTAGACGCCGGTCGTTCTCAAGGTTTTCAGGTCCATGGGCGCAAGGCTGGTGAACACTTCATAATGGGTCGTTCATGGCGCTGGTGAAGTTGTTGTGCAAGGCCGAGGACAACGGAGCTCTAGCTGACATCGAACTAGAGCTTCCAATTGCATGAGATCCCCGTTAGATGCAACTACCCAGCGGCAGGCAGCCCCTTTCCATCCTTTCCATGCCAGCGATCACCAACATAGCAAAGTTCCAGAAATAGTCAATTTGGTATTCAGCGTGTACGAAAGAATTCATCATAGGCTAATTTGTCCACGATATATATGCAAAAATACCTCTCCCATTCCCAGTTTGGAGGTGAGCCCAGGAACGCCAACATGCCCCATTACCACGTCCTAGCAATGCTTGACCCAGACCGCCCACGAGTGTATATAGATATATGTATATATATTCAAACGCAAACAAGCTCCATATCTTTCTCTCCACCACATCCTCAAGGCCCCAATCTCTGCGTAGAGCCTACAACCCCCAACGCAACTCCCGGCGCACCCCCCGCCCCTCCGCCACCTGGCAGCACCCCAAACCGCCCATACGTCTTCTGATCCACACTCACGTACCGCGGCAACCTCTGCAGCAGATTCAACTTGCTCTCCAGAAACCTGAGCGCCTTCTCCGGTGGCGACAGCCACTTCATGTAGCCCAGCCCGCAAACATACCCCACGACCAGCCCGCACAGATGGCCCAGCAGACTCGCACTCGGGACGAGCGCGCTCACCACAAATACCAGCGCTAATGGCGTCGTCCACGTCGGGATGTTGTACGTCGCAATCGTGAAATGCGGGTTTGTGCGGTACGTGCGGATGGCTTCCATGCCGAGGAGCAGGAAGAACCAGACGCTGGCGCCCATGACGGCGGTGTTGGAGTGGAGGACGAAATTTTGCGTGAGAATGTAAAGCGCGGCGGGGAGGGTGGAAAAAGCTGCCACGAGGAGCAAGAGTAAGCCAGATTGGTCGTGGAGGAAAAGGGAGGGAAGAGAAAAGAGGGGGGGGGGTGGAACACGGAGAAACTCACGACCCATAAACAGCGCAAGTGCCGTCAGCGTCCCATATTCGCTCTCGAACCGCTCCAGCAGCGGCGTCAGCGCCAGGACATTCATGACCATGTGGAAGAAGCCGAGGTGTATGAACGGGTAGGTGTTTGTGCGGTATACTGCGCCGCGTGTCAGTCCTCCCCCCCTAAATTCCCCTATCTCGGCCAGCAAGACTCACGGCTACTAAACCCAACCTCCGCCGGCACCAGCGCGCCCCAAGCGTTCACATCCCACTGCGCAACTGCCGCAACCTGCGCGACCCACGCAGCGACGATGATGACGATGACGAGGCGGGTGAACAGCGGGAGCCGGTAGACGTAGGATCGCGCGCGAGTGGCGCTCAGGTTGGAACTTGGGACGGCTGGCATTTTTGTGCCTTTTTAACTTTCTGATTTTCCTTGCCGAATCTTCCGCGTGTCGCTTCTTTTCCTCCCAAGTTTGTTCGGAAACGTTAAAGCCGGCGCAACCGACCGTCCTGAGACGGAGGAAAATGTAACAGGGAAGCGAAGGAGTCGTTATATCGGCGATGGTGTTGGATTCGAAGGTTGGGGGCTCTCAGCAGAACAGTTTGCGATCATCTTCGAGCGAGAATGTCGCTCGCAAGATCACAGAGGTTTTGCTGGCCGGATTTGCGGGGAGTTGTCTGGCTGGCATGGTAAAGTCGAAATCGCATGAGGATTCACAGCTATCTGGCTTCTTCGATAAATGCTTATCGGCACGCCCACCTTTATCGGAGTTATGTTTCTAGCCAATACCACTCCGAAATTTACCGACGCCTCTCACTTTCCATCCACAAGCAATGAAAGGGACAGCAAGAGTGAAGGTTTGAAAACTTTCATTTGTACAGGCTAGGAAAGAAGACGAGGCTTGTCGGTGCGATGTCAAGTTCCAAAAATACAGAGCTCCCTTTCCATAAACCAGTTCACCCGCCTCCGTCAGAAACAAGTCCAGTTCGGTGTGGTATTGTGTTGTCGTCCGTCCTCTGCACCTCTCTGCCTTCTCCATGCATCCTCCCCACGCATGCTCTTGGCCTAACTTGGCATCTTCTGAAGGGGGCGTGGGACTTTTCTCCGTGTCGCTTCGCTCTTCTTGCCAGTTATGCAGTCTTTGATTTGATGCAACTGTTGTGTTTGTATTTATTTGCTGTGGCTCTTGGCCATGGTGTTCAGAGCGCTACCGTTCTTGAACCACTCGATCTGTCCGGCGTTGAAGGTGTGGGCCAGCTTGATCTCGAAGGGCTTTCCGTCCTTGGGCTTGACTACCAACGTGATGTTCTTGCCGGGCTCGAGCTCAGTGCACTTGATGTCGACCTGTTTCATTTTGTCAGTCGCGGGACTTTTCAACGGCGTCGGTCGGAATGGAAACGTACCTTGGCATCATGGGGAATCTTGTCGTAGTCGGCAGGGTCAACGAAGGTCAGAGGCAGCATGCCCTGCTTCTTCAGGTTGGTCTCGTGGATACGAGCGAAAGATCGGGTGATGATGGCAATGCCGCCGAGGTGACGAGGCTCCAGAGCAGCGTGCTCACGAGAAGATCCCTCACCGTAGTTCCAGTCACCAACGACAACCCACCGGATGCCCTTGGCCTTGTAGTCACGGGCAACATCAGGAACGCCAGCCCACTCGCCATTGGTCTGGTTGCGAACCTTGTTGGCTTCACCGTTGGCAGCGTTGATGGCACCGATCAGCATGTTGTTGGAAATGTTGTCCAGGTGACCACGGTACTTCAACCAGGGACCGGCCATGGAGATGTGGTCGGTGGTAGTCTTGCCCTTGGTCTTGATCAGAATAGGCAGATCGGTTGCGTCCTTGCCGTCCCAAGCGTTGAAGGGAGACAGAACCTGCAGACGGTCAGAGGTGGGGGCGACCTTGACCTCGACGGTCGAGCGATCCTTGGGAGGCGCCTGGTAGGTATCCATGCCTGGGTCGTAGCCCCTGGTGGGAAGACTGTCACCGGAAGGAGGCTTCAGCTTGAACTCCTTGCCGTCCTTGTCCTTCAGCGTGTCGGTCAGAGGGTTGAAGTGCAGGGATCCCGCCACAGTCATGGCGACGACCAGATCGGGAGAGGTGACGAAAGAGTGGGTGGCGGGGTTACCGTCATTTCGACCGGTGAAGTTTCGGTTGTAGGACGAGATGATGGAGTTGGCCTCGCCTTTCTTGACGTCCTTGCGGTCCCACTGACCAATGCAAGGACCGCAGGCGTTGGCCAGAACGATACCACCGAATTCCTCGAAGGTCTGCAGCTGACCATCACGGGCAATGGTAGCACGAATCTGCTCGGATCCAGGGGTGACAGTGAACACGGACTTGGACTTGAGACCGTGGTCGAGAGCGTCACGGGCGATGGAGGCGCCACGGGACATATCCTCATACGAGGAGTTGGTGCAAGAACCGATCAGACCAACCTTCAGGTCCTCGGGCCAGTTGTTGTCCTTGACAGCCTGGCTGAACTTGGAGATGGGGGTAGCCAGATCGGGGGTGAAAGGACCGTTGATGTGAGGCTCGAGCTCGGACAGGTTGATCTCGATCAGTTGGTCGTATTCCGCACCCTCGTCCTCACGCAGCTCCTTGGCGTAGACCCGAGAGAAGTCACCAATGTCCTTGCGCTTGGTAGCGGTAAGGTAGTCGTACATACGGTCGTTGAAAGGGAAGACGGAAGTCGTAGCACCAATTTCAGCACCCATGTTGCTGCCCGGTTGTTAGAAGACCGCAATGCATCTTGGGGCAAGGAGACAACATACCAGATCGTGCCCATGCCAGTTGCACTGATGCTGTTGACGCCGTCACCGAAATATTCTACAATAGCACCTGTGCCTCCCTTGACTGTGAGGATGCCGGCAACCTTAAGGATGATGTCTGAAAAGCTGTCAGTATGGCGCTGGACTTGGATTCTCGCACGTCAAAAACTTACCCTTCGGCGAGGTCCAGCCAGACATCTCACCGGTCAACTTCACACCAATTATCTTAGGAGCCTTCAGCTCCCAAGGCAGGTTAGCCATAACGTCGACAGCATCGGCACCGCCGACGCCAATAGCGCACATGCCAAGACCACCAGCGTTGGGAGTGTGAGAGTCAGTGCCGATAAGCAGACCACCAGGGAAAGCGTAGTTCTCGAGCAGGATCTGGTGAATGATACCAGAGCCAGGCCTCCAGAAACCGATGTTGTACTTTGCGCAGGCGGACGAAAGGAAGTTGTAGACCTCCTCGTTGATGCTGACGGCACGAGCCAAGTCCTTCTCGCCACCGACCTGGGCCTCGATCAAATGGTCACAGTGGACCGTGGAGGGGTTTGCGACTTGGGGCATGCCGGCGGACATGAACTGGAGGATAGCCATCTGGGCGGTAGCATCTTGGCAAGCGACACGGTCGGGCCGCAGCTTGAGATAGGAGGTGCCACGCTGGATGTCCTGGCCTTCTGGGTCGTCCAGGTGCGAATACAGGATCTTCTCGGCGTATGTGAGGGGTCGGTTCAGTCTTGACCGGACGATGGCGAGGTTCTCGGACATCTTCTTGTAGTTGATGAAGTTGCCCTCCTCCCAGTTGTTCTGCTTGACCTGTTCACCCGCAGAAAAAGCTTGACGTCAGCAACGGTTGTGATACAGTGCACGGGGTGGCAAGCTGGAGCTCGGCTGTCGAGATAAGGATGGTACACACCTTTCGGTCAAGAGGAGAGTCTGAGACGGTGGCCATGGTCCGTCGCAGAGGCAGGCCTAGGACGGCACGGCTCCGGGCAACGCTGCCCAGGAGCTGACGAGATGCCAACATGGTGGAGGTTGCGACCCTTTTGCCTGAGGGAAGCTAGCTGTGTGTGGAAACCAACGATGTGATGGGAGAGTAGAGAGATCACGCAAACGGAGCTCTCAGTGATGGGAAAGAGGCATTGGTTAACCACCAGGTATTGAAAAGCCAGGTGGGTTGTTGGTGTAGGGCACGAGGAGTTTTTGGGTGGGAGAAGAATCCGAGGTGGAAGGAAAGAATGTGAGGAGCAACGAGGTTTTAGATGGCAGTAACTACTGGAACTCTCACAGAGCTGCCCTCCACCCCTGCTCGTCCCCTGCTCCACCTACGCACCGAGGGAAAAGACTCCATTTTTGCTACATCATAGCCGAAGCGGCCAATCAGGCTTTGCAGATTTGAAAGAACTTGGGGGGATTTGTGTCGTCACAGGGATTTTAGCTGCATCGCTCGGCAAGATGGCACGTACATCGTATCTTCGACCGGCTGTAATCTTCACGGAACAGCCTCACCGACGAGGTGAAAGCAACCATCTACACCGGAAGTGGTCAAGTATTCACTCCTCAGCTTGAGGCTCATGGCATTTTGGACATGTCGAAGGCTGGCTGCTGCATGCGTCAGCGACCTATGATCCTTCTGCCACATGCGTGCGCCTGCGTCATGTCAAGCTCCGGAATGCATGTGCTCAGAACTTTCTATGCTTCCGGAGTCACTTGGACAACCATCACCACCATCAAACGTCAGAGAACTTGGAAGAATTCTCGCGAAAGCGAAGGAAGATTAAGAGGGAGACCGTTTAAGAGAGACTTCAGCACTGCAAAGACTGTACGGATGGCCTGAATACTCTTCCACAAGCCGGGGGATATCCTCCTGTGGGACAACCTGCTATATAGACGTAGTAAGATCGACAACTGGCCTTTGAGCCAACTCACTTCGTCGAATTTCATCCTCGACCCTCGCATCGTCAGCAATTGCCGCGTCGACGATGACAGCGCAGCCTCTAAATCTGGGACCGGCTCGACTTGGTTGCTGCGGTACCGGTCCCCTCGGTGGGCCCCCCCCCCCATTCATCCGGGACGTGGCCCAAGCTCCAGTGCTTGAGGAGCCTTGTCTCAAGCTGATTCAGACGGCTGTTGACTGGTCAGCCTTGCGGTGGCTTCACCCTTTGGTGTTCACCTTGGGACGGTTTTGAGTTGAACATCCGTGGAGGTCATAGGTCGAGCCATTGGTACCTTCGTAGTCCAGCCTGGAACCGCCCACCCCCTCCCCTGACCAAGAGACCGGCCCTGGAACACACAACAGTGCGGCCTAAATTAATCCCCTCGTAAAATTTTCAGGCCTTCAGACCACATCTCGTTCGCGACATGAAGGTTCCAGCCCCCGATCCACCAGCCCCAGACCGCGAGCCTGTGGGGCCAGAGCGCACCGCGCTGTTCTTGGAAGCTTGAGTGGGTCCGACTTGGCCGCTGGGCTCGGTCGACGAGATTTCCGTCCGGGGAAGAAAGGCGTTTAGACTGCATCAGTCCGGACCCGACTCGGTCATCGCGGGAAAGCCGCGATGGCAATTACCACAGAAGAAGGCCTTCAGGGGGAACCTGGATGAGTCTTTTGGAGGACAGCAGAAGAGAGAATTCGGCTCGGCTCGGTGCGTGAGGACGAGCGAGTGAAAGCATTCGGCTGCAAGAGGCTTCGCCGGTCAACATGTATGGGTTAGGTAATCAATGCCAAGCCTTGTGACTTCGATTCAAAATTTCTGTGAGCGGGAAGGGTTTTGCATGTGAATGTGAAAACGTAACGAACGCTACCTAGCAGCGCAACGAATTCTGTCACCAAACCACCCTTGTCAATCCTCACTCATTGAATCTGGCGAAGACACCGTATCAGAATGGGTGTTGAGAACAAACGAACATTGACCAAAACCCGGCGGTACAGGAGGTGCGTTGGAAATCCTCCCTCATCATCGGCACTCATCACTGACTTCCATCACAGGGACATCGACCAGATCAAGGCCGACCTCCTGTCGCCCAAGCACCTCAAGCAGTACAAAGATACAAAGGCGCCCGAGGATCTGCCCGGCCTCGGCAGGCATTACTGCACAGAGTGTGCCAAGTGGTTTGACACCGAGTCCACGCTGGTTGTTCACAGGCGGGGCAAGCCTCACAAGCGGAGGTAAGTTGACTCCGTCTAGTATGCGGCTCCGGAGATGTCTAGTCTTGACTCTGACTGTTTCTGTGCAGAGTCAAGCAGTTGAAGGAGGTGCCGTACACCCAGAAGGAAGCAGAGGCAGCTGTCGGCTTGTGGACAGACAACAAGGGCCCGAAGAAGAATGAGTCCGATGACGTCGACATGTCGTGAGAGGCGATGTGATGGTTCACTTTGAACGATGATCTTTGTGGCCAGCTTCTTGGCCATTATGGGGTCTCGGATCGTCCGCCTTTCGCTATGACGGAAGCAGCGACGTCCAACCCCAACAACTTGCTACCGTGTCTGGAAATACCGACTTTATACCAGTCGAGCACATGCTATGCTCGACGACTTGCAGACCAGGCCAGTCGGGACATATGATGTCCTCCGGTGAGAAAAACCACGACAGCAGCACTCTATGGACGCGAGACTCGGGACTGTTGGAGGTTGGGGAGGCGCACATGGTCGGGAGCGGGCCATTGGTTCGGTCCTGCGGTCAACACGTTTGTCAAGGAGGACGGCAGGAGCTGGACCCCGGGACAGGATACAGAGTGAGGAGGAGATATGCACGGATTCATGACTAGAAACACAACCTATATCACGAATAAAATCTCATCACCGTGCCTAGTCGACTTGAGTTTTCGTTTCCATTTTCATTTTCATCTTTTATTTTTGCATTCGATTATGGAAATCCGCACAGCCCAGCCCGCACGAACTTCTATCGGGTGCCCTTCTTTAACTACTTCCGTGGTTTCTTCAGCAACATCTTGTTGTCCCTGAATGCGCCGAGAACACCCAGAATAGGAATGCGCATGCGAGCCACATCCATAATAAAGTCTCTAGTACATTCGCCAGATTTGTGTTCCTCCTCCCTGTAGCGTCCCGAAAGCTTCCCTCCATACGTTGGTCATGAATATCTGACCGTCCTCCTCAATTCTGCCGGCATCTCCTCCAGCTATAAGATCGCCTCGTGGTCCAACGACCTGCAGCTCGGACTGAGCCGCAGCTGCGTGCAGTCCATGGCATGGCAGCCTAGCTCGCCACAGCGGGCGCAGAGCACATCTTTTGGTGGGACTCTTTCTCCGTTGCACTGCGAGGGATGGTGGTCGAGGCGCAAGCAGTGGGAACACCGTGAAAAGCTGCGCGGGAGGCGGTTGGGAGCATCCGAGGATGCCGTGGTCGGGTGACTTGGGAATGCGAGATGTTGGATGTTGCTTGTTGAGCTGGATATAGTGGCCTCGGTCGTTGCAGCGGCAGCGGCTACTCGGTGAAAGTGTATTCGGCCTTGTACTTTTCGCATTGTCTTAGTTTATGGCCTACTTCGCCACAAAAGTTACATTTGAGACGCTGCGGGCAAGTGGCACTCAGGTGGTCTTCGGAGCCACAGTTGTGACATTTCTTAGGCACCGTGCAAGCAGAACTCATGTGCTCTGTGGAGCCACAATTGTGACATTTCGGCGGCTCCGGGCAAGCGTTACTCATGTGGTTTTCGGAGCCACAATTGTGACATTTCTTAGGCTCCGGGCAATTCCTGGCCAGATGGCCTTTCTTTCCGCATTCGAGACACACTCCGAGCTGCCATCTACGGGTTTTCGTAGGGCTCAGTCTGATTCTTTTTGCTGTTGAAAAGGACCGCGCTGGGGTGAGAGAGAGCGTCTCTCTATGAGCGGCGGAAGGCACATTGGCGAGTCGTGGTGTGGAAGCGACGGTGGTGAGATTCCTGGTCAGGACGGACGTTGGTAGAGGTGAAGTCGAAGCCCGTGATGATGTTGCATGAGCGGCTGGCTCCAGGGTGGGGATCAAGACCCTCATCTGCCGCAAGAACGTCGTCGACATTGTGCTTGTGTTCGGACCTGACGAGATACCGGTACAAGGTGGTTGATGTTGGCGTTGGTGTGTTGATGTTGAGGTTGACTTTAAGAATTTTCAGGTGAGAAAAAATAATCAGTCTTGGTGAGTCTGCAGGGGATTTTGGCGCTAAAAGCCCCCGGCAGCCCGGCAGGCCCGGTCACAATCCCCTGCCAGACCCTGACCCCGGATCAACGACCTCATCACTTTTTGGCCTGGGACCATCCATCAACCGTGTTGGGTAGCAGGCACTCCAGACTGGAATCCGTTGACGTCCGGTCTCCCGCTCACATTTCTTGTTCCCTTCACTTCTCAGCACCCCCCGCCTCCCCTTTACATGAATGCTACCCGCCTCAGCCTCCTCTGTGTGCAGTTGTCCGTAAGCTCGCGACGAGCCATGCCGCCCACCTACGCGGGCGCATTGTCGCACCAGCAGCAAAATGGCAATGGCAATGGCCACTCACAGCAACCGCATTTGACGCCGACCGCGATGGGCAGATGGTCTGTCTCGTCCAAGCAGCTTCCACCTGCGGACCAGATCAAGGCCCTGCACGTCTACGACTTCGACAACACCCGTGAGAACCTGGCCTATCCCCAAGCCATGCCACACAGTTGCTTGTGCTGACCCTCGTGTCCTCCCTTCCATCCGCAGTCTTCAAAACCCCCCTCCCCAACCAGAAGCTTTGGAACGGCTCGACCATCGGCTGCCTTTCCAACCAGAACTACTTCGCCAATGGCGGCTGGTGGCACGACTCGCGCATCCTCGCCGCCACCGGTGAAGGTCTCGACAAGGAAGAACCGCGCGCATGGGACGGTTGGTGGAACGAGAAGGTCGTTGAGCTGGTGCAGCTCAGCTCGAAACAGAAAGATGCGCTGTGCGTGCTCCTGACTGGGCGCTCCGAGAGCGGCTTCGGCGAGCTGGTCAAGAGGATCGCGGCTTCGCGCGAGCTCGACTTCGACATGGTGTCTCTCAAACCCGCGGTCGGCCCCAACGGCGAGCGGTTCGACAGCACCATGCACTTCAAGCAAGTCTTTCTGCGACGGTTGATGGATACGTATAAGGATGCTGAGGAGATACGCGTCTACGAGGACCGGCCGAAGCACGTCAAGGGATTCCGGGACTTCCTGAGCGAATACAATAAGAAGCAGCACGGGCCCCAAGCGACAAGGAGCCCTATTCTCGCCGAGGTGATCCAAGTCGCGGACATGTCGACGAACTTGGATCCTGTGGTGGAGATCGCCGAGATACACAAGATGGTCGGCGACCACAACAAGGCGGTGGAGAATAAGACCGACGGATTCCGTGGGGAGAAACTCGAGGTCAAGAAGACAGTGTTCTTCACAGGATACATGATCGATCCGCCAGACACCAAGCGCCTGCTGACTCTTGCGTCGATACCATCCGGCGTGCCCGACACAGATCTCAAATATCACGCCAACAACATCATGATCTGCCCACGCCCCTGCCCTCCCTCGATTCTCGAGAAGGTAGGTGGCATGAACGCCAAGATGAAGTGGGCCGTCACGGGCGTTGCGTGTCTTGACAATAGCATCTGGGCCGCCTGTCTGCGCCCCGTCCCAGATGGCGCGCGATTCCACACCGACAACCCTAGTCCGCTTGTCGTGCTGGCTCTCAGGAAAGGCGCGAAGCCCATTGATGCTAACAAGATCAAGAACTGGCAACCCGTCCCACCTGACAAGGCGTTCGAGTTTGAGACCACTGTTGGCGAGAAGGTTCTACTGCGCATCGAGCCGGAGCATCCTGGCGAGAACGCCTATGAGAGCTTGTTCCCTCACAAGGGCACAGCTAAGCGGAAGCACGCGGGCGGTGATGACTCGCCGGGCAGGTATAGTGACCGTGGCAACCACCGCGGTGGATCCAACCCTTCGCGTGGAGGCAATAACAACTTCGGTGGCAGAGGCCGTAGCGGGTTCAATAATAACCACCGCGGCGGCGGCGGAGGACATCGCGGCGGAGCCAAGGGTGGCAATCGTGGCGGCTCACGCGGCGGACAGAGGGGTGGGCGTGGAAGAGGCGGTGGTGCCCGGCATTACCACTCCCTCGACGACGTCGGCACGCGCGACTTCGGCGGTGGCGCATCGTCTGCGATGTACGATGATGGCCCGGGCAGCGCGCAGTGGGCGTCGTCGTCGTTCAACTCCAATCGATCTGGGCAGGGCGCTGGAGGCAACAATGGCGGCGGAAGTGGTGGCGTGGAGCAATACTACTAGGGACAGAATGCTCCGGTCACACACAATCCGTTCTATGTACCTCCCAGCCCCTTTGCTACGCCTGAGTCCGTCCAGACGACTGTGGTTGAGCAGCAGCAGCAGCAGCAGCAGCAGCAGCAGCAGCAAGAGCAGCATATGTACAACCGCGACACGGTCGAGACAAAGCACACTCAGGGCGTACCCATGGCTATGTCTGCGTCGACCGTGGTCACGGCCACATCAACAAACGGCGCCATGTTGACAGACCCCGACAATACGAAGAAGTCACACGTCGAAATGGTCGACACCGCTTCGCACTCGGCGGCTAGTGACAATCCGTTTTCGCGGTTCGCCTTCAAGCGTCGCGACTAGCAGAGCGACGAGATGGGGGACATGACCATGAAGGACGCTCCGGACGCGGACGAGGATAAAGAGAACGCGCCTGCGCCACCTGCTTCGCGATCCCTTCCGCCGTGGAGACAATCGAGTTGGGTATGGACGGACGTGGATGATATGCGTGAGGAGCAGGGGCGCGTGGGGGATTTGGGGGAGTTTTACTGAGCTTGGCTGAGGTTGACTTGACGTTCCATGATACTTCGCCTTGAGGATGGTGTTACTTTCTTGCAGGAGCATGAGCTAGCTACCCATGCTGTAACGGCATTGTTACCCATTACTCGGCGGATGAGCTATCATAGCATGGTACGTACTACCACTGCGTAGGAGATGATTGTACCTCATCTCTTTTGCTTATTCTCTTTGGTCGACGGATAGCGCAGGACGGAAAAGGAAAAGAGAATGAAAGGAAGAGCATGGCCATAAGGACGGGAGGCATGGAGTTTGCAGACACCATATTGGGATGTGGCCTTTTTTCTTCTTCTTCGTTCTTCGTCCTTCCCTGTCTGGGATTGCTTCTTCTACATACCTAGATAGGTACCTACTGGCCAAGGAAAGATGCTCCTCCTCACGAGCGGAACCTTTCCTCTCATCGCAATGCGTGAGCACGGGATAATCTCTTCCTCGAGCACGGTTGTTGGCAAAATGCCTCAGAGCGGAGGGCGCGAGAGGTGGTGCGATCGATGCTTTGTGGATGGCGAGCGCCGCTCGCTGCGCTTTGGATGCAGAATGGTTGATTTTCCTCATGATACGGCAAATCTCGTCCGAACGGGAGGTAGGTAGGTACGTATTTAGATATCTATCTAGCTAGGCGGTATTTTCCCAATCGGCTCCTCGGATCTCAAGACGGCAGGATACGGAGCGTACTCTGTGCTACGTACGATACGATCTCTGACATATTGTCACC
>MUZH01003533.1:0-15970 GCA_003012965.1 Juglanconis oblonga
ATATATAATTTATTATATATATATAGTTATAGGAAAAGAGGTCTTTAATAGTCCTTATAAGGTACGAAGTTTAGCTTATTAGTATTTAACTGCTATATAATACGGAGAAAAGCTATAATATTTCTGCTTTAGAGGATAATGCTCTTTTTATAATAATTTTTTATTTATATCTACCTGTATAAGCTGTAAAAGAAGAGATACTAATATTAGAATAACTAGTATTATAGCTATATACGAGGTATAGTTAGAGACTCCGGTATTAGCTATTATAGCTAGCAGACTATAGCTAGGCGCAGTTATATGCGCTTAAAATAAATACTTAGGCTTTATATAAGGATCGGAGACTTCGTCTCTTCCCCTTTATATAAGGTAGAGCTGAATAATATATATATTTATCTCTACCCGGCGCAGAATAAGAGAATCGTATATATACGTACAAAGGCCATTCAATAAACTCTTTTAATACTAACTCGGCAACGCCTTAATTAATAATCGGCTATATAGCTAATAAAGTTCCCGAAGTTTATAGCGCTACTTCGGAGTTTTAATAGTATCTTTATAGGTCTTACTACTATTATTTTATTAACCTTTTTATCCGAGTCGATAGATATTAATATTTTAGCTATAAGGATAAATATCGAGTATTATAATTATTACTAGTTCGGCTATTATTAGTAGGACTATCTCCGATATAGGAAAGGAAAGGAGAAGCCCTAAAGTATATAAATAATAAGTCTAATAACTTCTTAAGCCGAAGAGAGGGAGGAATAGCCTAGTATATTTTTAAGTAAGAGGGTAAAAGACTTTAGAAGTTTTTAAATAAGATTTCTAAAAATTATAATAATTATCTAGATTAGATATAATAATAAATTCTTATAAAGAGCTATATATCCGGTTAAAGTCCGGACTTTATCTAGAGTATTACTACCTTAATATTAAATAAGTATTAGCTTAGCTTTTAAAAGAATAATAATTAGGTAACGGGTTATTATATATCTTAAAGTAATATATTAATATATTAATAAGGCTATATCGATTAAAATACTAATAGGTCTAGCAAAAGCCCCTAAGTAGGCTAGCTAAGCAGGCTAGATTAGTATAAAGAGGGGGGGTGAAAGCTTACTATAGATTAGATATTCCGGGTTCCGGAGCTAGCCTACTCTAATATACCCTTTAGCCGTTTACCCTCCTTTTTTATATAATAATCCTTTATTAGTAATTGCCGAAATATATTTTTCTTAATAATATTAAACCCTTTAGCTCTTTATAGTTTATATAAAGGGTCTCCTAATAGATAAATAGTAATTCCGTCTTATATTATACTAAGTAGTAATTAGGTTTAGTCTTTATTTAGATTAGGTCTAAAGTAGCGTTTTCAACTTATAGAAGTATACTAGGTTAATATTACGATAATAGCAGATAACCCCTTATCGTCCTCTTTCTATACTAGTTGAAGAGAAGAGTATATAATAAGCTAAGACTTTACTTAGCTAAGGGATAAGGGTAACTCTAGATCTATTAAAGTAATATCTATTTAAGGCTTAATATTTACTAGTTCTCTCTTCTATAGTTATTCTTAGCATTTTAAACCTTAACTCTATTTAGGCACTTATCTTTAGTACGTTATATAAGTTAGATCTTTATACCCTTAAAGTTAATGCTATTAGTAATAAAGGGTTTAGCGCTAAGCTTAATGCTTTTAACCCTCTTATTAGACCTATTAAAGGCTAATTATTACTATATAGCCTATATACATTTAGTAAAGGGGCTTATAGCAGTAGCTATCTTCTTAATAGGGTCCTTATCTTTACTAATATCTAGTATTACTAATAGTTAGGAGAGAATCTCTTAAATATCTATATTACTCCTTCTTAAGCCATTAATAATAATTTTCTAATTACTTTTACTAAGTATTTTAAATTTATAATAGCTCTTTCCTAATTAGGAACTAATAATAGACTTAGAGAATTAAAAGACTATTAGAATATTATATAGTATAGCTACTATATAGGATAAAAGCGATATAAGTAATATTAGTATATATTTTCTAGTCTAACTACCTGAAATATAGCCGGGGCTGATCTATATGCGGCTATAGTGTATAGCCCTACCGAACGCGTATAATAACGTTATATCGGTGCATCAGCCGATATATCAGAAGTCTCGGTACCCGGTCGATCCTCGGGGGTAGCAGCGTTTCCATACTAGGACTAAGATAACGTCAGCCACATGTTCCCGTACCTTCTCAGCGGCACCTGGCGTCTGTCTATACGACTCTCAAAGTATAAAGCAGATTGACATCGGGCCACATACCCAGAGTCAGCGCAGTCAACCTCACTGGCCTTCCCATCTCATAAAGCACAGCTACATTCTCGTTGAATCTCATTTGCAGGGCGAGAGATGACGACAGCAGCAGTATTCGGCTGCACCGGCGCCGTAGGCTCCAAGATCCTCGACACCCTCCTCACAATTGACGCCTTCAGCTCGGTCAAGACCATCTCCCGGCGCGCACCCAAGGCCGAATCCCCTAAGCTTGAAGCTCTGGTTGAGACAGACACCGCTAAATGGGCCCCCATGATCTCCTCCCTAAAGCCGCTCCCCTCGGTGGTGTTCAATGCCGTCGGCACCACCAAGGCCGCGGCCGGCGGTGTCCAGAACCAGTGGAAGATTGATCATGATTTATGCATCGAGAATGCAAAGGCCGCAAAGGCCGCTGGCGTCAAGACGTACGTTTACATCTCGAGTGCAGGCACGCGGACGTTTCTTGCGAGCTGGGCACCATACAGCAAAATGAAGATCGGCGTGGAGGACGCGATCAAGGAGCTCGACTTTGAACAGGCCATCATCATAAGGCCTGGTGGGATCATGGGCGAGAGGGAGACTGGACCCAAGGCGCCGGTCTTCGAAAGTCTGATTGGAAGCTTGAACAAGATTAGCCAGGGGTTGCAGGACAGGTTTGGTAAGAATCGAATCCTTCCCTCCCACTCCCCCTCCCTCTCGGGCCCCTTGCCCGGAAAAAAGACGGAAGTGAAGTGCTGATCAGGTCACACAGGTCAGGACCAGCTTCACATCGGAAGGGCTGCGGTGGCGGCTGCGCGTACCGCGGCGGAAGGCAAGGCCCCTTCGAAGTACTGGATCGTCGAAGGCCACGACATCCTGAAGATGGGCCGAGACGAATGGAAGCAGTAAGGTGCAAATTTATTAATACATCGCTCCATAAGGCGGCAGTGGAAAATGCAGCTGCCCCCGGCGGTGGCCCGCAAAATTCTTCTGCGAAGAGTCTTCGAGTCTCCTGCACCAGTCATAGTACTGTGTCTGACATCCTCGGGTTCAGGAAGCCATCAGTGGATTAAATGGGGCCGATGCAGCTGCACATCGGTGTCACATGACAGCACCGAATTGCACTGGAACCGCATTTTCCCATGCAAATCACAGTGCGTTCCTTTGCGCAGTGCGGCGCAGCACGGCGACTGTGGAAAGGAAGGAAGAGGGGGGTTTTGCCAGATTCAAGACTGTGGGCACCAGGCTGGAGCTCTTCATCCCTTTACCACATACTGAGAATTGTCTCTCCGTTTCAAATAGAACAACAGACTGTCCTTCACTTTTGGCATCGTTACGATAAGCATGGAAACCATGCCTTCCTCCCCTGAACAACCAGGCCGAACAGAGCTCACCAATGTTTCCCTTGGGCCTGACAATCAGCCAGAGGCGAGCGACTTGTTGCCATCCATTCCGCCTATTACCATCAAGCTGCCTTATAGATGGGACGTGGATCCAGAGCTCATTCCCGAGGACTTATTTGCACCCTGCTCTCGTTGCCATTGGGTCGGCAGCCTTCACAGCCTATTCTCTGCCAACGGACCGTCAGTGAGAGGATTGTTTTCTGCAAGCGACTGGTGTGCTCTATGCCAACTCATAGTTGTTGCTATGAGACACGTTATTCGCCAGAAGAAATGGCATCCGGAGCGCACGTCAGGTTACATCATTCGCGATCAGATGACTTTCAATTATTACCCTCTCGATCGCCCTAACCAGTTTATGATCTTCTCCACGAGGGTCTTTACACCCGTGCCACCACCAATAAAGGATTTATGCCCTCCTCAACGCAAGTGGCCGCACGACGACCTCAAGGGATCTTCCTCCTTTGCAAAACGCTGTATAGAAGACTGTTTAAGATCACACGAGGAATGCGCAACACAAAGCGACAGCACTTTTCTGCCAACTCGCCTTATTAACGTGGACGCGTACTTCCCTGTCAGCCAGGATGTTCGACTCGAAATGAGCTCAGCGGTGTCCTCTGGATCTCGCTATGTTGCTTTGAGCTACTGTTGGGGCGGCTATCAGCCAGAGTGCATTACCACGCTTTCTACGTTGAGCGAGAGGTTATCTCGAATCCCATGGACGACTTTGCCAGCTACATTTCAAGATGCGGTCAACTTCACACGTGATCTTGGAGTCAAATACCTGTGGATCGATAGTGTTTGCATCATTCAAGGAGACCAAGAGGATTGGAGCAAAGAAGCAGGGAGAATGTTTGAGGTGTACAAGAACTCATATACGACACTGGTAGCGGTTTATGGCCAAAACCCAACATTCGGCCTCCGAACCAGCTCGAGCAAAACCAACTCCAACTTGATAGCAGAGCTGGAGTTTGAAGACTATCCCCCTATTCCGGTCTACCAGAGGAAGTCTCATTATCTTGGCAACCGACCTCCCGCCCCTCCGGGTCAGCAAAGCGAAATGCCTCTTCTATCCAGGGCCTGGACATACCAAGAACGCCTGGTTTCTCCGCGATTGGTTTTCTTCAGCGAGGACGAGATAACATTTATGTGTTTCCAGAGTCGCTCCTGCGAGTGCGGTACTATGGATGATATCAAAATCAGGAACTTTCAGACCCACAAGTCAGAGTTCATATACACTATCACAGACTCCGGATCCAGTAACAAGATAGATCGTCTTATTAGGACCTGGCAGCATTCAATCTTGCCGGAATACACAAGGCTCGACGTCAGCTATCCACGAGACAGACTGCCAGCTATCGGTGCAGTTGCGAAGCAGCTGTATACAATCCGTGGCAATGAAGATTATTTGGCTGGACTATGGTCGGGATCTCTACATGCAGACCTGCTCTGGTCTCACATTGAAGTAAGTGGGACTTGCAGGAAAAGGGCCTTACAAAGAACCGACCCTCGCATGCCAACTTGGTCTTGGGCATCCCTCCCTGGCAATGTTTTCTATGGCCGATTAACAATCTCTATCGAGGGAAAGCGTTTCAACAATGTTGCTGAGGTGATAAAAGCAGAGTGTAGGTACACTGGAGACAATCAGTTCGGGGTCCTCGAGAGCAGCACCTTGATCCTACGAGGTAGGATGGTGCCATGTCTGATGCAGTGGGCCTGGGTTAGAGAGAAGGACCACTGCAAGCTGTTTCATGAGGGACTTGATGGACACTGGGTACCATTGTCTGACCACACGATAGTGGACATGGACTATGATGGGGCTGGCTACCAGAGCTTACCTGAGCGTCAAGATGCCTATGTGCTTGAGCTAATGAATGATGGGCATGGTGAACTATGGGG
Organism: Juglanconis oblonga; assembly: GCA_003012965.1. Classification (NCBI taxonomy): domain Eukaryota; kingdom Fungi; phylum Ascomycota; class Sordariomycetes; order Diaporthales; family Juglanconidaceae; genus Juglanconis; species Juglanconis oblonga. Next base: position 5,580 of record MUZH01003533.1, read on the forward strand.
CTTGATACTCCGCCGCGATGAACCTGGAGAAGACATTTACTCACGGGCTGGCATTGTAAACTTGCGAAAGCATAGTTTGTTTGATGAGCACAGTGTCATGGCGGTGTGTACCATTCGCTAGACAATTGACCACGAGGAGGTGCAATTTGAATAATGACCATAGTATGCCGGAGATCTTGCTTGTAGTCTATTTATTTGCAGAGGCTCGAGGAGACCTCTGGAGTTTCCTGTTATTTGCAGTATACAGATCATGTCTGCGGACTAGGCAAGTCGTCTGATGCCCGTGTGTTGTTCGGGACTAGGGAAACAGAGTCGCTAGGTAGTCATGAGAAAGTGCACATTACGAAGACAATCTCCGGAAAATATGCACTCGTTGACAAAGATAGACACTCTTTCCAGGGGTCCAGGAACAGGCAAAAGATGGCACTAAAGGTATTGGAGAGCTGCCCGTAGTCGGTGGCACAGCATGAGTGCGCCACACACCGTACGAGCCCGCCCCCAGCCTGACATTCTGCTCTTCGCAATGATACCAGTACGAACAACTCTCTGGTCGTTCGATTCCTGAATTATCATGTTGTACGGCCAGGCGACAGAGAACCGGCCTGCCGTAGATGCGACGGTAGCATCTGGCAGTCGCCCTCACAAAATGCACGCGGTGAACACCCTGCCCGAGATGATGCATCGGGCCGTCCCCCGAAGTGGTGGTGCGGAAGCGCCACCAGGTACGCAGGCACACACCGATCGTGACATTGTCCGCGCCGCATGAGATCGGCGTCGGTGGTCATGGGGAATATGCCATGGGGGCGCAGATTCAAGGGCGTCAACAAACTTGACGGAGAACCACACACCCAATCGCATCAAATATCGTCGGACGTGTGGTAGTCGAGCTGTTGAAGGCCATTCTTATAGGAGGGGCTTCCGGACTGTGTGCACAGTGCATCGAATCAAGTTAGCTGATGAGGGTATATCAACGTGAATTTGTGTCACCGCGAAACGCTCAGCAGTCGGTGAACATGTCGCCGGTCGGCCTGCCGGAAGTCGTCGCGAGTTGCTGACGATAGACAGTCGGTCATATGGTCAGACCGCATAGAAGCTTTTGAGAGGTGAGGCCATCATACTTGCGCCGGGATCGAAGGACGGAGGCAAGGAAACACTGAAGGAAGAAAAATGTCCCCCGATGGGGAGGAGGGGAGGAGAGGGCTCACCAAAGCGACCCTAACCCTGCTTGCTCAAAATTAATTGCTCCTCGGCATCGCGACGCGTCAGACGCGTCTTCCATGGTGTCGACACCACCCAGTTTTGCCAGCCCTTCAAGCTCTCGCACTAAATCTCGCTTTCACGTCTGGAGGCTTCAAGCTTTTGATCGCCTGCAATAGAATACTCGACCATGACGGCATCATCTGCTGAAAGTGCAGCTGGCGCTCCTGCCGAAGCACCCATCAAGCAGAACGGCGTCTCTGCGAAGAGACACGAAGAATACCAGTACCTTGACCTCGTGCGCGAGATCCTCGAAGATGGAGAGCACAGGCCGGACAGGTATGCCCCACTTCCTACAACACGTTTCACAACGCATTCCAAGCACTCACACCTCTGTGCAGAACCGGAACAGGCACCTACTCAATCTTCGCGCCGCGGCCCCTAAAATTCTCTCTCAACAACGACGGCGTGCCCATCTATCCTCTGCTCACCACCAAGCGCGTTTTCCACAAAGCCGTCCTAGCCGAGCTCCTCTGGTTTGTGTCGGGCGCGACCTCGTCTCTCTCCCTCAGTGAGCAGGGCGTCAAGATCTGGGACGGCAATGGTTCGCGCGAGTTCCTCGACAGCGTGGGGCTGTCGCACCGCGAGGTGGGCGACCTGGGCCCCGTCTATGGGTTCCAGTGGCGGCACTTCGGTGCTGAGTACGTCGATGCGAAGACGGAGTACGCGGGCAAGGGCGTCGACCAGCTCGCGGAGGTGATCCACAAGCTCAAGACGAACCCGTACGACCGGCGCATCATCATGAGCGCGTGGAACCCAAAGGACCTGAAGATCATGGCGCTGCCACCGTGTCACATGTTTGCGCAGTTCTATGTGTCGTATCCGCGGTCGAAGCAAAATGGGGACGCGAACGGGGAGGCAACGTCCAAGGGCCATCTGCACTGCCAGCTGTACCAGCGGTCGTGCGATATGGGCCTCGGCGTGCCGTTCAACATCGCTAGCTACGCGTTGCTGACACACATGATCGCGCATGTGTGCGATCTCGTCCCGGGAAGTTTGACGCACGTCATGGGTGACGCGCACGTCTATGTGGATCATGTTGACGCACTCAAGACCCAGCTGGAGAGGGAGCCGCGCGACTTCCCGGAGCTGGAGATCAAGCGAGAGAAGGGGGGCAGCATTGATGGTTGGAAGTTCGAGGACTTCGTGGTGAAGGGATACGAGCCCCATAAGTCCATTGCTATGAAGATGTCTGTATGATTTTGGGCGGCCCGTTGCGGATTTTTATGATGTATGAATATGAGAGGTTCGTTGTCGGGCGGTGCAACTGCTATTTTCGTGGCACGGAGCAATAGAATGGTCACGGATTCGCGTTGTCGATTATATGTCTTGCGGTCTATCATGGAATAGTTCACGGGCGGCGGGATCGCACACGCCAGGAGGTTTTGGTGTTTTTTAGGGCTATTTCTCTCGATTTCTTTTCTGCGCGTTGGGGGGTGGGGTGGGGGGTGGGTTGCCGCCAGAGAACCCCTGTCATTTATTTGGAGAAGGAAAGGAAGCTCGTGGAATTTGGAACAATGTCTTCAACTCGAGGCCCTGAACACTGATTACCACCATCTCTCTCCGGACAGTCTCCGATTTCAAAACAGACAAAAACACCAGAAAGCGATTCTGCCGTCTACACGTAGTAGTTGGTTGTCTACTACGAATACAGTAAGCGCTTATCTTATCAAAGCCGGTATGACTAACCCCACTAACCCCCCTCTGCACAGCATGTCGTTGGCCTGAAGCTGGACTCACAAATGCCCTCAGATTCCCTTTCCACCATCTCCGAATCCGCAACGAGGACGTCACAATACACAACAGACACCCCACGCCCTCATTCTCGCTCATAGACCTCCCCCCGGTCTGTACAGTACAACTGCAAGGTCTACAACTCATCACATATCATATTCTGCCACGATCTTGTGCGACCCTGGAATCTGCGATTACCCTTCCCGGCGGACGCCTGCTGCCTCATTTTCTCAATACGCATACCGAGTACGTCGCTCACGTACAGTTACCCCGGAACCCCCAGGTCTCGGTGAGCAGACTAGGAAAAGCAACAATCGTCATGGGAAATCCAAGACCTCTCATCGTGGGTCCGGAATCCGGCCCTGAACCTCCCTTTCCGCTGCAGATGGAGGGCAAGGTGATCAAGGGTTTCGGTCGGGGATCGAAGGAGGTGAGTTCGAGTGACATCTGCTGTTTGTATCTCTCATAGTTGCTGCCCAACGCTGTCATCATCCCACGCATGCCATGATGCAATACCGTCCGACTCTTGCTGCCGGGGCAGGAGATGATGGTGAAGCTGAGGAGGAAACGGCCGGCGTACCCGAAGTCATTGGAGGGCCATCTCGGCGTTCGCCCGCTGCCGATCGAGTGAGGTAGGTCTGGCCTGTGAGGCCAAGACTATGTTGTGCCGCCGAAGTCACTCAAAGCGAAGATGGGTGTTCTGGGGGATGAACAACACTTGCATGAGAGCGAGGAGGCGAAGAGCAGCAGTGAGAGGCGAACGCCATCTGCGCCGCCAGCGTGGTCTGGCCCTCTCCCTCCCTCTCTCTCCCCCTCTCTCCTTGCCCAGGTCAGGGTGAGGCAAGGCAAAGGAAGCCCTTGATACTGTCTGGCAGCGCTGTTGCCAACTGTAATCTGCACTTCAGGCAAGCACAGACATACCACACCTCGGCCTCGCACAAATCCTCGCTCCTGTCACCCACCCACACTTATTTCCACACCCCCCCCCACACACACCTCTTTGTACGTACTGTTGCCATTGCCCAAGCACAGCCTGCTCACAGACAATACACACACAGCTCGGCATACCCACCGCCAACCTGCCTGTGGACGCCACCGTGACGCCCTGGATCTCAGACGCCAACTCTGGCGTGTACTTTGGCTGGGCGTCACTGGAGCTGCCGCAGGACCACCCCAACGCCGCCTCGCAGTCCCAGCAGAAATTTGCCATCTTTCCCATGGTCATGTCCATCGGGTACAACCCCTTCTACAACAACACGGTGCGCAGCGCCGAGGTGCACGTGCTGGACAAGTTCAGCGCCGACTTCTACGGGGTCGAGATGAGGTTGCTGATCCTGGGGTACATCCGGGACGAGCAGAGCTACGATGGTGTAGAGGCGCTGATTGAAGATATCAAGACGGACTGTGAGGTGGCGAAGAAGAGCCTCGAGCGGGAGAATTGGAAACCGGCTGGGGAGAAGGGTGGAAAGCTGAATGGTTCGTCGTGGCTTACCAGGTAGACGGCGGATTTACGATGATGATCAACGTGCCTTTTCAGTGCTTTTTGGATGGAATAGACACTAGATTTGGTATAGACTCCTAAACGAATCTCACCAGCACCCCTCAAAGTCTCCAGTTGGCAACAAACCAATGTCACCGTAGCCTGTCTATCCCTCGATCTCAACCGCAACCGCCAACTCAGACCCGACATTCCTCACATAGGCACCAAACCCCCATCCACCGCCCAGACCTTATTACTCACATACCCACTCTCCACCATAACCCTCACCACATCAGCCACCTCCTCGGGCCTCCCCAGCCTCCCCACCGGTATCTTACCCCTCAACTCGTCCACGCTGCTAGGCAACATCTTCGTGCCCTCGACCAGCGCCGGCGCCACCGCGTTGAACGTCACCCCGTCCCTGGCGTACGCGCCGGCCAGGTAGTGCATCAGGCCGTGCAGGGCGCTCTTGGAGCTGGCGTAGTGCGGCCCCACGACGCCGCCCGTGAGCGCCGCCACGCTCGACGTGTAGATGACGCGGCCGAACCCGCGCGCCGCCATGCCCGGCACCAGGAGCCGCGTCAGCTGGTACACGGCGAGCGTGTTGACGCGCCACGTCCGCTCGAAGACGGCCGGGTCGACCGCGTCCAGGGTGCCGTGCACGGGGCCCGCGTGCGAGAGGTGCGTGCCCGCGTTGGCGAAGAGGACGTTGATGGCGGCGGGGGGGTGGTCGTGGTCGTCGTCCTCGTCCTCGTCGTCGGTGCTGCTGCTGCTGCCCCTGCCGCCCGCGGCCGCCTGGGCGGATTGTGCGAGGGCGGACACGGCTTCACTGGAGGCGAGGTCGGCTTGGAGCCAGACTACTTTGATGGAAGGGTTGAGGGCGTTGATTTGGGAGGTGAGCGAGTCTATCTTGGATGCGTCCGAGTTGTAGTGCAGGATGAGGGTCTTCACTATGTAGGGAGGGGTGAGAGGTTGGGCGAGACGGAGGGCCGTGGCCGCGCCGATGCCGCCTGAGGCACCTGTGATGAGGACTGTGAGGGCTGTCATGATCGGTGGTGGTGGTGATGCCTGGATGTTCGGAGGTTGTGACAAGAAGTTGTGGACATGAAGAAGTTGACGTGCATCGTTGCGTGATAATATGGAGACAGTGCAGCTGATGAGCTTCTTCCCCACTCACATGAGAACCGGCACCCCGCTGGACAACGGCCATCCACGCCTGCAGTTCAACAATTGCAATTTCACATTGCCTTTTCGTTTGAAGAAATAAAATTTGTCTGAAGCAGAACAACAAACGGGTATAAGTTCTTATATACTCTGACTGAGTAGCCAGCCCCTTTTTTGGAACGTAGACTCGTGAACCAAATCTCCCCTTCTCCTTCTCCCCCGAAAACAAAAGCCGTCTCCGTGACTCCATCCGGTCCAAAGGCCATATGCTCTGGATGCCCCCGTGTGCCAATCTGAGCCTGAACCAGGACCCACTTGATGAATGATGAAACCATGAATGTGTGCTACTGACAATGTCCACTATACCGCCAGACCGTGTGGTTGTTGATCAGGATAATAGCAAGGAAGAAACTGCGATGAAGAGAGTCAGTGGTGTTGATATTGGTCGAAATGATAGCAATGGGGACTCACATTGATGACAATCATCATCGGCATATCAAAGGTATCTCTTCGCACAACCCAGCAGTACGTGCATTCCAGCTTGCCGCCCTTGGCAATCCTCGAGATGCCGTGCTCGCCATCGATCCTCGCCACCCTGTTGCTCAGAAACATGGTGCGCGGGTCCTTGAGCGGCGACTCGTGGATACTTGAATTGCTCGCCGCGTCCATGGTCTCCTGCGTGCGGTACTTGAGCAGACGACACTTCCTTGTGACGCTGCTCCGGCTATCACTGAAGGCAAGGTGGGCAAAGTCCTCATAGAATTGGACGACACTTTCGTCGTCCATGAGTTCGGCAATGAAAAGCGGGTGTCGCTCGCTGTCGGATGTCTTTCCCTTCTCAGCTTGGGTGTTGAGACTGTTCAGCTTCGGTGTGGTCAAGGTCTCTGTGTTCGTGCCCGACGCCGCCGTACTTCCGCCTGTGTTGACGTTCCTGTTGGGCTCGTCACCAAGGAGCACCTGCTTCGGCCATCCCGTCAGGGCCGTAAACTCTTTATTCAGGGCAGCAATCTCGCCTGTCCGCCGACAGACAATGGTGGGGCTCGAGCCGTGGTTCATGAAGTCCTCATATTCGAACAGCGTGCGCTGGAAGCACTTCTCCATGAAGACCAAGTCGGCCCGGTTCAATGTGCGGGTACACGACAGCAGGGATGGTCGAAAACTCCCGAGTGCCTGAGCAATGCGAACGAGCTTGTCGCCACTGCTTCGGAACCTTTTCTGCAGGAAGGCTATCAAGCGGTGGAAACCCTGGACGTATTGGAAAGGGTCCTTGACGTTCTCGTAGATATCGGACGCATCTCGCTGCCGATGGGCGAGCAGAGATTGTGGGAAGGCTTTGGGGATGTTTGGTTTCTGTTTTGCGCGAGACGGGGCTCCAAGGACCTGGGATTCGGACCCGTCGAATGGCGGTGCCGTCTGTGAGCCTTCGAAGCCAACATTGGTTTGAGGACTTTCGTGGTCGGTGCTGGGACTGTGGAGGTTGTTTGGGCCTGCGGCAATGGCGTAAGCATGAGGGAGACCGTGCTGCAGATTGCCTTGATTGTAGAGAGGATTGCCGGACTGGTCGATGGAGAGAATGTCGCCCATCATACCGCCATCAAACTGACCCATTCCATTGTTGAAAGCCCCAGCCGAGAAATTCGCGTCGCCCGCGCCTTGTTGGGAGAAAGACGAAGGGTCCCGCGGTGGTGTATCGGCAGCACCGGAGGACATTTGATTGAGCATGCCAAACTCCATGGCACCATAATGACTGCCGAAGTTCAGACCTTCGAGGTTGAAGTTGTATAATGCCGGATTGCTGGGATCGAAGAAGGCAGAGGACATGCCAGATATGTCGCCGGAGACCTGGGGCACGGTGAGGCCACTCATCTGAGGGGCGTTCTGGAAGGTCGGCGATACAGGTGACGGCTGGCTGGCGAACGCCATTCCTTCTGATATCGCACCCAGAGCCGACTGAGGTGAAAAGAGTGGGTACGGATTTGAGGTACTTGTTGGTGAGAAGAAGCTGCCGACGTTGGATGATGCTTCGGATCCAGTACTAGATGGATGACGGTGTCCGTTCGTTCGGTTCTGTGGCGCGTTGGGGTTGTAGTTTGGACCCAGGACAGGCCGTAGGGCTTCTGGAGGCGCATCATGAAGGTATTTGGCCTTCTTGCGAACTCCGTCTTGACAATGATCTGCGAGACCACGTTTGATGCACCTCTGACATGGTCGTTCGTCACCTGCATAGTATATTAGTCTCGCCCATAGACACATAGTGGGTAGGCTCTCAAAAGCATCGCGAAGGCGCAAGGCATGCCAGGGAAAAGCAATCCAGAGACAAGCCTGGTTGGTGATGCTCGATATCATGGCGTACCGCAAGTTAGGTGAGCCCTCTGGCAAGCAAAGCAGGCTCTCCGAGCCTTCTTCCTCCTTGGTCGCATGGGGTCCTTGGGGTCATACTTCTTCTTGACCTCGCCGTCGGGACCCGGTTCTTGTTTGAGGGCGTTCTCGGGCATTTTGTCGTCGTCTTTCAGAGAGGCGTCGTTTTCGTCGTACTCAAGCTCATTCTCCGACATGGCATCTGAGACCTCACCCCCGTTGGATTCGACCTCGTCCGGCATCGTGTACCAGCTACATATATATGTGCGAGCGGTAATGGATACGGATGGGCCGAGCTAGCTGCTCGTAATCACGGCACGGCAATGCAAGTCGACCGGCCTCCTTGCGACACCACACACACGGACTACTTGTCCCAATTGTAGCCTTTCGTCAGGATGGGCAGGAGTGTGCTCTCCTCCTGCAGTAATGCCTTAGCGGTTGTACAACACCAGGATTAGCTGCGGCCGCAGAGCGCGCTGTCACAGGGCCTGGCTTCGCAGTAGTGTCCTGTGTCTTGCTGCCCTCGCAGGCAAGAGTGAAACGACTGGACGGTTGTTGTCTGGTACGTATAGACCGGTCGGATCGATCTTCGACGTCTTGCAGGACCTCAAGCAGCTGAACCTCTCAATTTGTCTCGCTCTTTGGAAATAAAAGGACCGGGGGGGGGGGGGAGATTGTCTCCTGCGGTGGGATGCGAGGATATAGAGCGGGAAGCCCTCTCTGTGCGCATCCGCAATAACGCAATGTAGTGGCGGATCGTTTCGGGAGCTTCTCGAAGAACCTCAGACCAAGACCTCTTGCAGTGTGGCAGCTGAAGCCCCAAAAGCGTCCAGACGCACAATGACAGCGCAGGCAACTCGTATTCTCCGCAGGCCACTATCACGACCAGGCGCTTGTCTCCAATGGGCTCGCGGACAGGTGTATATGGGGCGTTCCTTGTGGTACCTCCACCGTGTTGGTGCACTGGGGAGCGTCGAGGGCAGGGCCACAGACAGGGGGAGGCAGATCGTCCCGTCGGGTACGTAGGAGGTCTCGGGGCCGTGTAGGCCGTGATCGCAGTCGGCGCAGGCGCGATGGTAGTCGCAATGAGGATTTGGATGGCGAGGGGCGCACAGGTCGCATGGGCTCACAGACACAGACCAAGCACAGGACACAAGCACAGAGTGTGCGCGAGTAGGGCACACGGCACACGGCACACGGCACACGGCACCGGCACAGGTACACGCAGGCGGCGTACAGGGCGCTGGTCCTGGCAGACTGGGACTGGGACTGGGACTGGGACTGGGACGTGGACTGGGACGAGGACGGGGACGAGGGGAACTGGGGGAACTGGAACGAGACGAGGCCGTAGTCGCGATCGTCGTATGGAGTGCGAGGGTGTCGATAGGAGGGTTTATCTGATGCAGCTACCCGTCGACCGATATGTAGGGAGGGTTGCATATGCCAGCAGCGCAGCGCAGCGCAACGTTGTCAAGGGTCGGTATAGGTCGGCGTAGGTCGGCGTAGGTCGGCGACCTGTTCGAGGTGAGAAGGAGGCCCGATGTCGTCGCCCAGAACCCTCAAGGCATACCCCTCTGGGAATTGGCGACCATGGATCGGATGGACGCTGGCTGGTTTCCGCGGGTGATCACCAGACTTGCGCAGTTGACGTGGGATATGGTTTGCGCAAGTGGTTGTACCTCGGCCAAGTTGAACGGCGGTACGGCGGTATGGCGGTATGTATGGCGGTATGTATGGCGGCGCATCCGCTGTGGTATGGCAAAGTCAGAATTGGAGAGCCGGGATAGCAGCAGAAAAACTGTTGCTGATGGACAAGTGCTCTTCCCCGGCGGATTGACGACGACAGGCGGCCCCGCACTAAATCAAGGCTAGGCAGGGACAGGGGGAGGGGGCAGCTCCAATCCCAATCGAGACTCCCGAGGTTCTTCCCGTGCAAGGTCTAGCCGTGCATGGTCTAGCCGTGCAAGGTCTTCCCGTCCATCCCATCCCATGCTACTACTACATAGTACTATCACTACTACTACTACTACTACTACTACTACTACTACTACTACTACTACTACTACTGCGACTACTACTACTGCGACTACTACTACTGCGACTACTACTACTGCGACTACTACTGCGACTATATAGTACCTACACGCATGGCAAGATAGTTCCGACACGATGGGCTCAAGATGCCCTGACGCCTCTGTCCGGAGGGCACGAGTTTCGCGCGAAGCAGTGTCAGCCCAGCATCCGTCTCACGCCTCTCCCAACCAACCAGCCCGAGGCCTGTCCATGGGTCGATCCACACCTCCCACATCAGAGCACTTGCTGCGTACTTACATGCTGCGTATTAGGGTATTGATCCGTACTGCACAGTGCCTCGAAACCAGTGGCAGAGAATCGGTCC
>MUZH01003534.1:0-15972 GCA_003012965.1 Juglanconis oblonga
GTAATACGGGGAGCGTACACGGCCCCCCCTTGGCCCCCTCGGCCCCCTCTGCCCGAAGGAGAAGCTGGCGCGGCGCGCCCTCTTCACAGCAAATTCAGAGAGCCGGCATTCCCACGGACCGAGCCAGGCTCTACTAGGCTCTGTGTCATCATGAACTGCCGTCGTCTTCGGTGGCGGCTGTAAGAGGGCAAAGCGAAGTATACCGGTGGGCAGCGCAGCGGATGCCGAACCAAGTCGCGAGTATGAAGCCGTGATACTTGGCACAGCCCCGATCGACGACCGTATTCACTGCTCGAGTGACTCCAGCCAGAAAGGCCGACTGCGTCTAGAACAAATGACGGTTTTATCCTGCAAGCTACTTCGGGTGTGAACCAGCTTGATTTGCATTACTTCGTCAATGTCGTGAGATTCGACATTTCGGCAACATGTTTTGTCCGGAGCTCCGCCAGTCCGGACATGCCAACGGAAACGGGCGATTGCCTGCCAGCAGAGTGTCTGCGTGTGCTAGGTCACTAGAGCACAGACAGGAGATCAAACCATCACAGTTTCGGTGGTACGATTTCCAGCTAAACTGCAGATGGTGAACGTCAATACTCGAAGGACTACTAATCGATGAATTTGGCGCGTTAGAAGTATGTGAAATTTGACCTTCCGATATTTCCGTGGAGACTTGCAGGCGGCCCGGGGGGATGGGGGCAATCGACACATGGCAGTATGGACCGGTCGCATACGACGTCATGGTTCGAGTATTGTTGTATTCGGCGAAGATTCCGAAGCCTCCTGTTGAGTTCGCACCAAATCCGGTCCCTGCAACGTCGCTGCTGGAGTCTGCGTCCAGGATTTCATCCCATCCTCCACGACCAGATCAGTCAGACCAAAATACAATCTCTGGGCGCAGTATATTTCAACCTTGGATTTCATCTTGGCTTCCTGGCAGCCTGGGCATCCACTCAGGATACCGGACGAAGAACACTATTGTTTCTCGAAAGACCACTGGCCTTCGGGCGATGGCGGACCGAGCAAAGTCGGTTCTGCCCAACTGAGCCAAGGGGTCTCGTTGAGACGATCTGATTTGACAATCTCTCACTGACCGGATGAATATTCTCGGCAATCTCAGTCTGACAGATACCGTACTCTGCGTACTGTATCATCTTACGAGAATTGGCATCAAATGTGGCGTTCGGAGAACTGCTCGAAACGGCATAGCGACCGAGTGATATTTGTATACTTGGTCTTCCAAGGCTGCCACGGAACGCTAGTCCTCAATCTGCGAAGATCAACCAATCATGCCCAAGGTCCGGGACATGAGTCAGGGCCTTGAAGGCGATCCAGAAGCGGACGTCTTCACGTGAGGATACAGGAGAAATGCCTTTGACGGCATGGGGATATACAAGGACGATGTGAAAAGGGAGCGGGTAGAATCGTGTCCTCATCCTCTGGAGATGTATATGGATGGGGTTGATGGGGCAATTCAATGCAGGAACAACCGCACCGCAGAAACGAGCTCTTCTGCAGACCTCATCGTTGCATTCCATCGTTGCATTCCATCGTTGCATTCCATCGTTGCATTCCATCGTTGCTGATCTGCGTCTGAGCGCAACCTCCTCCTTGAGATCAGGATGGCCAATCACCAAGACCAGGCCTCTGCGCGGGCCCTGATTCAGGGTTCATCCTCCGGAATCTGACCATCTTGATAGGGCGGTGCAGGGTCAATTTGTCCCAGATGAAGACGAGTTCGATGTAACGCCACACTGATACCCATCTAATTATTGGCACATCATAGCAGAGAACGTGGCAGGAATTCGTCGCAAATCGCGAGTAATGATATCATATTACAGGCGTCTGGGGCAGGGCAATTGAGGAGTTCAAGACCAATAATACACAGTAGAATACAAGTAAACCATCGTCGTCAGCTCCTCCCAGTCAGTTGCTCGGGCTCCTCTTCTTCGGCCTTCCCTGACTTCCGATCGTCAACCGTCACGATGCAGCCAAACACGTCGCAACCAATGCAGCAGTTGGAAGGAAAACGGTCAAAGTGGAAGCTGTTCTCGAGGGGCGCAACCAAGACCACTGGGGCTTTGGCCGAATCCGAAGACAGGAGCTCGAAATCTTCAGGGACAAGCAGTGTGACCCAGAAATCTGCCGCCACAGATGAATCCAGGACCCTCATTAATGGCTCAAAGAACAACACCCCGCCGAAGGGGGCTCACCCACACATGATATCTAGCCACTCTGGTGCTGCCATCGACAAGGTCGTTCCGCCTCACTCCACCCTGTCATCGACGTCCACACCATCAGTCAGACAGGAGACGTATACGGACCCTGTGTCAGGTGAGACAACAACAAAAATCATCACGACAGTCGTAACTACGACAACAACTACACAAGTCACCAAGCCGCCTGTGTCTCCGCTGGAGGATGACCTGGATGTTGAGGAGGAAAGACGCCTTGCCACGGAGTTCCTTGCCGCCAGTGACGCTGGTAGTGGACAAGCACCGCCACTCCAAGGACTGAGGCCAGCTCCGAGACCCAGAGACAGGAGCTCTCTGATGTCGATGCCGATGGAGCAGAGCAGCAGACAAAAGAACATTCCTGTCGATGAAAGTGGGGGTATTGTGGCCTCGCGTCCGCAGCGCCCCTCTTCCCATCGCCCCTCTTCCCGGCGCCCCTCGTCCGAGCGCGACTCTTCCGAGCGCTACTTCTCGGCAACGGAGAATCCTCGGCCACAGCCCCAAACGAAAATTCCAAAGCAGACAAATGGACATGCGGCTCATAGTGAGCACCCTGTGGAGACGGCGAAGCCCCTAGAAGCCAAGCGCAAGGTAAGCGATACAAGACAACTTCTCTCGTCTCGTACCATGTGGCTGCTAGACTAATTCGACTGCTATAGCTTCCGATTGAGACAAAGATCACAGCCCAAACTAACTATTCCAATGAGCCCCCGAGGGATTCAAAAGCTGAAGATGAAACTCGTCGGTCAAATATGAGCACACCCAGGATAGAGAGATCGCAGCATTTTCACGAAACTCGTGATGAAAAAGTTGCCCAGCCGGCAACTGAAAGACGACCAAGTTTCACACAAGTACCATCGACTCAAATTGGTCACCAAATGATACTGCCACTCGAGGAACAGGAGAAGCGGGGGAACGTTCCTAATAAGCATGGGAGCTGGGACGCGTCTGGGGGCGCCATTCGGGGAAGACGAGAAAGCATGCCAAGGGACAGAAGCACTATGAGCAAGCCAAACCCACTAGCTGCACATCCCGTGAATGGAGGGGAAACTTTTTGAGCAGTGCATGTTGTGGGAAGAAGGCTGGATGGAGTCTGGAGTCTGCCGTGCCTGGTATGGCGTGCGTGGTTGCCGGTTCTCTATGCGTCCTTCGTTCACGGCTTTATATACAATCGCTGAGTATCTGCCCTGATGGCAGATTTCTTCGTGTATATAACCTAGCTGTAGAATACATTCTGACATAGCTATTGTGTTCACAAATCACCAGCTAATACCCAATCTACGGTATACAAATGTCTCGGTGTGACAGGGATATGGACCCACTTCATTGCTCCTCTCTACTATGTAGACCTTCTACTGCTCCTTTCTCTTTTCCCTTAGTTCTAGCTTAGAGCAGTGGAATGCACAGTTTCATCTCACCAACGTCTGGTCTGCTCGTCTCACTCGGCTTCCGAACTGTTTTGGAATTGGCTGAATGCAGAGGACAACCTTCCAACCGCCTAGCTTTCCAACATACGGACTAGAATCGTGGAGCCATTCATGTATTTGACCATGACATAAGGCTATGGACTCAGTTGGTAGTAGTACAGTTCAGGGAGGGACCCCTTCAGGGAGGAACGGTGACAACTGGGCGTGGCGAGTTCGCGGTTGAGAGATGGGAAATCAGGAAGCCTCTGGGGATCTCAACGAGCAGCCATATGTGAGGCAAGTGAGCTTAACTCAGATTAGAGAAGAGGAATCTGTGAGCTGCTCCATGGAAGCCGGCCTTTCGGAGATCATCTCGTTCAGCAGTCTATCTGTTGCACGATAGTCGGACGGCGTCGGTGCTGTCACAATCCAATGGTCCAAAGCGTATGGCAAAAGGCTTCGACAATTTCGTTGAGAATGACAAGCCGTAGACATCGACCTCGATTGTTGACCGGTTGAGAATATAGAGGCAATATGAATATACCTCGGTCCGTCAAGGCCTTCTATCGAAACAAGCATGTTTCCTACGTCATGTATGCGGCTACAAGGGCGCCGTGGCGCCCGCAGTCCTGGCTTCATCTCCTCCCCAATACGTTTGTCGACGAGAAGCATACCTACCTACTCTGGCCCCTTCCACGCAGCCTCTCACGCAGCCAGGCAGCGCAGGATTTGTGCCATTGCGCCATCCCAAGTCGGTCCGGGACCGACCCGAGAGCCTTTCTCTATCGCCGAGCTGAAGACATCGCCCGGGCTATGTTCCCACGCACGTGAAGTGAGCGGGACGAAGTCGACTACTGCAGCATGATAGAGATGTCCGTTCCCACATTCTCACGGCACTCGTCGGTTTCAGCACATCAATAGACGTCTTGGCTGCAGGCTCGAGAGATGAAATAGACGCGATGCGTCGACGACAAGCTTTGCCCAGACTGCAAAAAAGCTTGTAACGACGTCCATCGGTGCATCGGGACCCTCTTGCGTGGCTGGCCACCTCCACAAGAGGTGTCGCTTCATGCACGAACTCTGCAAAAGGAAGCTGGCAAGGCTCTGGACCCTGGCAACTTTGTAGGAGATTCCCCCACGAATGCATCAACACCGGCTGTTGTACCAATGCCGCCGATAGATCGACGCCACCTTGCCGATCCACTGAAAGGATCCGGTATCGATTTGGTGGGAAGGTGACATTTCGGTCTTGCTCGAACGCAGAGATTCCCTCATGTTGCGACTGATGATTTGAGGCCTACAATCAGGCCTCGGAAGTCCGGAACAAAAACCCCATTTGAGGTTCTGGGATATCGGGAAACCAGACGACCGACTATCCAACCGCGGCTCGGGCTTCAAAGTGGACGGGCCCATAATACATACGCGCCGTAAGTTGTGACCCATGCTGATCACCCTCATTCTGGAAGGTCAGGGGAAACAAGTCGACTTACAGAGTAGACTACCAAGCTACCGTTGTGCAGCCACTGCTGTGTTCCTGTTCGCGAGTAGGAGAGGCTTCGAATGGGTCTCACAATGCCTCTAGAAAACAATCCTCTTAGCCACAGCAGTGGCGATACGACACGTACAACCGGGCGTGAGGGGTACGAGACCCAGCAAGAGCCATCAGAAATATCGTCCGGACACAAAGCAACCATGTACAGGAATCCTCACCAACTCATACCAAGAGAATACCCCCAACAATTGAAGGTCGAATAGAGTACAACAAGCGCCAGTTTGCCGTCTTAGGGCATACCGTATATGGCAATCAGGTTGTGAGGCCTGCTCCCATGCCTACCTATCCGTCGAATGCAGGCCGTGGCCTTACACACAAGCCGCATGGGAATCAAAGCAAGTCTCTGAACCAACCATGCATGCACACATCAGCTTAGCCTCTGAAGTGTGACCCTGACCCGCCTGCGTGTAGCCCTCGATGGAAGTGGTAGACCTGGTGCATTAGGAAGGTGATCTTGACCGCGGTGATCCACAGCAGCATCTCGCCGCCTCTCGAGAACCGGGGCGGCGGCCTTTCGAATTGTCCATGATGCTCGATTACTCGGGTCTGGCGAGTATAAAGCCCGTTGTGATGTCTCTGGTCCATTCTGTCTTTCCGCTCTCCTCATCCCATCAGCTCTTCGGATCTCATCCCAGCCAGCCCAAGTCTCAGTCTCAGTCACCGGTCATCCCTTCACTTGTCAAAATGAAGTTTCTCGGCACCCTCGCTCTCCTGGCCACCGCCGAGCTCGCCCTCGGTGCGCGCCTCACCGAGCAGCGCCGCGCCCGCCACGCCGAGAAGTTCGCCAAGCGTGCCAGCCAGCGACACTCCAGCCCGCGTATCGACGCCGAGGACGTCAAGTACAACGAGACCTCCCACGTCTCCTACTCGACCAACTGGGCCGGCTCCGTCTACACCAGCACTAAGATCACGGGTGTCACTGGCACCATCGTCGTCCCCACCCCCTCTGCTGGCGACAGCGGTGGCGTCAAGGCCGCCCTCGAGGGCTACTGCGCCTCTGCCTGGGTCGGTATCGATGGTGACACCTGCGACACCGCTATCCTCCAGACTGGTGTCGACTTCTGCTACGATAGTGGCGATGTCTCCTTCGACGCCTGGTATGAGTGGTACCCTGGTACGTCTTTCCCGTTCCTCCGCTCCCGGATCATCACCTGCCTCCCAAATGTGCGATTTGCTGACAAGATCAACCAGACTACGCCTACGACTTCACCCTGGACATCTCTGCCGGTGACACCATCGTCATGACCGTGGAGGCCACCAGCACCAGCAAGGGCACTGCCACCATCAAGAACACCACCACCGGCAAGACCGTCGACTATACCTGGACCTCCACCGAGGGCGACCTGTGCGAGTACGACGCCGAGTGGATCGTTGAGGACTTCGAGGAGGGTCTCTCTCTGGTTCCGTTTGCCGACTTTGACAGCGTCGAGTTCACCGACGCCTACGCCACCAAGTCCTCCGGCACCACCGTCAACGCCGGTTCGGGCTCCATCATCGACATCCGCCAGTCCGGCACTGTCTACACCAGCTGCTCTGCCTCCGGCGAGACCGTCACTTGCACCTATGAGGGTTAAGTAGTTGTCACCCAGTCATGATATGACGATGATCAGACAGATGATTCCTGATGAGCTGATGATATCGGGGTGTATTTGTTGAAGATGGACGTTTTCTCTTCTCGCCTGTGCAATATTTCATTGGAGGCTTGGGGCACGAGCATGTGGCAGGAATGGGATAGTGTACATAAAACCGATGACAGTCCTAGAATGCGATTTTACTCACTGTTGTCAATTTCTTGAGCCAGCTATGCATGGGAGTGACTGGGCCCGTGGTTTCTCTTCGCATGCTAGTGGATTTGTCGTAGTCACGGAGCGGCGAGGTAAGGAAAACCTCGATCACCATCCGCCTGGACCTAATCCTCCTGGACCTAATCCCGAAAACGCCGCGAAATGCAGACAAATCACATGTATTTTACACAGAGCGATGGAACCTTGGCCCACTAGATCTTTGCCTGATGGACTATTTCGATATCATCATCGATGCCGGTCTTAGACACTTCTTTTGCCACCCACACCGAGATGTTTGCTGTGGCCTCAGCAGCGCTGTCCAGATGGAGCTGAAAGAATCCCTGGAGCTGAGACGGTGTGAATGTGTTCTCCGGAATATGGCTGGAAAACTCAGATGCCATGGCATGCAAGACCTCCACATCCGCTTCTGCGTCAGATCCGTGGTGTCCACCACCCACTGTGGAGACTGTTTTCTTCATGTCGGAAGCAAACATCCTCATAAACATCTCCTCGGCTGACTTTCGACTGATATTCCCCAGGTGAACTTTCATATCGACACGTCCCGGTCTCACCAGAGCGCTGTCAAGCCGCTCCGGCCTGTTCGTGGTCATTATGACGATCCGACCCTCTTGAGAACCCACCCCGTCCAGGACGTTCAGCAACCCAGAGAGGGTGCAATTCGAGCTTGGGCTGCGGCTGCCAGACCCGACTGTTCGGTCCTCCCGGTCGGGGAGTTCGCGGTCGGAGGTCCAGACGGCATCAATGTCCTCGAGGAGTACAATACACTGGGGAGGGATTTCTTGGAACATCTGCTCTAAATCGGCATCCGAGGCCACGCTAGGTATCTTGACCTCGTAGAGATCAAGACCGAATTCTCCGGCCAGTGCGGTTGATAAGGATGATTTTCCCGTTCCCGGAGGACCATAGAACAGGTAGCCTTGCAAGTTGTCAATCCGTGGGCATGGTTGATGGCACGAATGGCAAAAGACCGGACACTCACCTCGGCGGTACGGCATGCTCCGACTCTGGTACCGTCTCTGAGTCTCGGGTTCCAGGTACTTCCGGATGTCGTCCAGGAGACTGTGTTTTGCGTCTTGGTCAAAATGCACCGTCTCCAGCAGCCGGATTGGTTTCCGCGACTTGGGCTGCCAAGAGATGCCGTAGCGATCCCTCGAGTAGACGACCACGAAGTACTGGGTCTGTTGATCTGCGTACTCACGACAAGTCTGGACGAGAGCGCGAATTGGCTCGGCAGACCTCCCAAGACAGCTAATCGTGAGCTCCTCCCCGCCGATACCGTCGTAGCCTGGGTCGCACATGGATGCGTTGAAGCTCTCCAGGGAGCGGTGCACGATAAACATCCTACCGCCGTGCCAGAACCATATCGTCTCGAAGTGCGGCAGATACTGGACCCTGCGCTGAGTTTTCTTGAATGATGCAGACTCAGCCACATCGCCCCGGCCGAGTCTCAGTTCGGTGCGGGCCGTAAAAGAGCGAGTGTTGTTTCGGGGCTCGACAACATGGGTAAGCAGCCAGGACACGATGTTCTTGTTCAAAGGGTCTCTCCCCGGTATGACGATGGAGGCTATGAAGAATTGACGTATCCAGCTGTAGGTCTCACGCCAGGCACTGTGGAGGACGCGCCATATCGCGGGGATGACACCGGCGATGGCAATGAGGGAGCCGAGGCGGGTGATGTCGACATGGGCTAGCGAAGGCCAGTAAGCGACGGTGGCTCTCACGATGGATCCGATACCTTGGCCGTGAGACAACGTTTCCGAAAGACTGAATGTATGTATGGCGCCTCCTGCATGGAAGGGCTGGGCCATTGCCCTGGTGTCAGGCCCTGGGGGGTATCGGGTCGAGGGCGGACTCGGAGAGCGAAAGAATGGCTAGGAAATGAAATATTCAAGCACAATATAGACTACATAATGAACAGGAAGGAATGCTGAGCTCAAAGAAACCCGATACCGGCAAACAGAACGTGGGAAGAATGTGGAGAGGTCGCGTGTGAGAGTTTGATGAGATCAACGTGGAGGTCGGATGAAGTCGCCGGCAAACTTTAATGAGACGCCAGGTGGCTGCCAGCTGTTCCACTCCCCAGCTGCCAGCTGCAATCGACATCACTCCGGCTCACGCAGGTCCTCGGGACGTTGACTTTCCTAATCCCCTCTGTATTCCCGTAGCACCAAGACTCAAAGCTGCGTTCTGGCCAGTCTTTTCCCTGTGCCTCAAGTTGCTCTCGGCTGGGTCGTTTTTCCCAATCTACTACGGAACACACCTAGTATTATACCCAGAAAAAGGCTGCTGCTGCCTTGCACCGGCCGTGCCAATCCACTCCACGCGCGAGCCGGCCTAGGCTGGCCAAGGGTTACGCGTATGCTATAAAGACGCTGCCTCCTCGGCCTGAACACGAAGACCCTATCCACTCTTCATAATCATGGCTCATTCAGGAGACCGCGTTGACTGACTTGCCAGTCTTTGGCCCGCCCGTCGATACCTTGCCGGCCTGCGAGGAACGATTCCCCCACGCCATCACGGACGATTTCACCGAGACTGGCCATGGCTTCACAGTCCACGAAAAGCGGATCCTCTGTTTCATGAATAAGGTCTACGAAAAGCCCCACTGGGGCCGCAAAGTGTTTGACGAGACTATTGTGACCCAGTAGAAGGAGGAGGCGTGCCACTATGATGAGTGCAATTCCGAGCTACCGCAAGAGGTGTTCTTGGATATTGTGGACTTTATAGAGGGCTTTTTGATGACCGGGGGGGATACATGTGAGGCAAAGAATGCGCTGATGGAGGGTAGAGGACGGGTTGCAGACGAGATGGATGACATGATGAGGTACGTTCTTTCCTGGTTTGCGCCTCATGAAAGATAATTATCTACCTAACTGGACCTTTCCCCCCTCTACAGAAAAAGCCTTCCTTCTGCGAGTACTGGGCGCTCAACGTTTCTTGTACAACCTTCACCTGGACTGCGTCTTGAATTTCTTGGCCAGGTTGCTATATTCGGGGAGGTAGCTCGCTTTATACCTTCACGAGGGATTGACGGTCAGCTAGGACTCTAAACATTCTCAAGGCAAGGATTATGTTGAAGATACGAGATCCACAGCCCTCGGTGCCGGTTCCACAGTAATCTTCGTTGTCAGTCTGTTGCCGGTTCGGAGGATTCCAGACAGGAAAAGGAGTAAGAACGGCTGTCTATATAAACCAGTTAGTAGCCTTCTCTGAGACCTTCCAGAGAAGAAGAAATCTACCGGTTCATTCACTCTTTTCATTCAACAGATTACGATTACCCAAGCAGGCTTGCGCCGATCCAGTACCCGCGCTCTATTCTGCAATAATTATCAATTTATGTCCCAGAATCTTCATTACATAGAAGCCAGATTAGCTCTCCCCAGTCAAGACCTGGTATGTAGATTACATTTTGACACCTTGATTCAGATTCCCATCCGGCTGGCTGCAGGCGAATAAGGACATACAAGTGACAGCGCAAGATCGAAACATGACCCCCATGTTACTTTGCATATCTAAGTGGACCCGAGAGGGTGCCCGTCAGGTGTCTTTAGCAAAACCTAGTTTCCGAGAAGAACAATGTCGGCGACTGCGCGGTTTGGACCTTGCCAGTTTTGCCGGGCTTTCGCAAACCACAGTGTCACAGCGCCCACCACGACGGCGACAAATGCCGGAGCACAGTAGTTCATATTCGTTGCTGTAACCGGGAGCGTACTGGGGAACGAAAGCCAGACAGATGCCCAGAGGGTGTAGACGAGGGCAAGTGCGTTCAGAATTGGGCCGGCTCGCCCCCAGTTCCATTGTCCGAGCTGTAGGCGTCCCATGAGCCGGGCGTGGAGAGTACAGGCTAGCACGATGGCGTAGCTTGTGTACATAGCGAGGGATGAGAGGGACAATATGGCGCCCAGGGCGATATAGGATGCAGTACCGAGGTTTCTATGATACGATTAGCCTTGGGTTCTGGAGAGCTGTCTGTTCGGCCAGGGCAGGTTACTGCAGGATTAACCGGTGGCGATTGTTAATGGTCTGGAGTTCGGTGTTGGATTATTAACTCACAGCAAAGAAAGGATAAAAACAGTGACAAAGGTCAGAAGAATTGCACGTATGGGGATGCGGTGTTTCCCATCCACATGCCCAAAATAATGCGGTAGGCCCCCGTCTCGTGCCCATGCCCATGTAAGGCGGGACACAGAGGAAAGCAGAGCCATGTTGCCGGCAATGCACTCGATGATGATCCCAGCGATGAGTGCCGTTGTACCAGGAAGCGATCCGGTCGATTCGAAGACTATGCCAACGATGGGACTATAGTAGCTGAGGAGTACTTCGACAGAAGGCATGCAAATCTGGAGGGGATTCAGCGCCAAGTCAGTCCGGGCATTATGGCCAACGTTATGCATATCAAGTGCAATCTGGACACCAGACATACCAGAAGGACGATCAAAGTGGCAAAGGCCATTACTCCGTTGGCAAAGACGGACCAGAACATTGCACGCGGAACGGCTCGCTTAGGGTCTCGTGTTTCTTCACCCATGTGGATAACACTCTCGAAACCTGTCAACGACTCAGACCATTAGTAAACTGAAGCACTTGATTTCCCCGCCTCACACTGTGAACGACTTACCGACAAAAATGAAGATATTCGACAGTGCTCCAATATTGACGGCCGGGAAGTAGCTATCCCAACCAGAAGAAATGTTTGTTTCCAGAAAGATCTCGCCGGTATTACGAGGAGACATGACCACAAGGACAACGATATAGACCAGGAACAGACATACGTTCAGTATACCTGACAGTAGTTCAAACCAAGGTACCAAAGGAAAAGCGTACACGTTCACCAGGGTAAGGAAGCCCAAAGTGCCCAGTACTATAAGGGTGGTCTGCCATCCAAGGATTTCATAGTCCGGGTTCCGCAACTGTACAAGGCCTTCCACAATCGCCGTATTGTAGTTGAGACAGCTCGCGAGAGTAGCGATGTAACCGATCCACGTCGCCCAGCCTTGAATCCAGGTTAGAAAACGCTTACAGCTGGAGGGGGCGAGGTCGTAGGTCCAGAAATACTGCGCGCCGGCGATGGGTTGGATGGAGGCTAGTTCACCCAAACAGGTAGCCTGACACATGACGCCAAGGAATACAACGATGTAACTAAAGAACCACCCGGCAGGACCGCCATTGACGATGGCATAGTACATGTTTCTGGGGACAGGGATTAGCTTTAACCAGACCTGAGACAGCTGAGGCAACGTTATGTGCCGGTTGACCTACCCTCCAACAGCACTCCATGTCCCCAGGAAGCATAGAGAAAAAGAGAATAATTGTGCAGATGAGAACAATCGCCTTGTGCGTGTCTGCTTCTCCAGGAGAGACGCTTCTTTGGCGTCAATGGGTTGCTCCACAACATCAACGTTGCGGGACTGCACCTCAAGTTTTGCCATAGTATTTATGAGTCCTGATCACAATATCCACAAGTCCACTATCCGCCAACAAAGAACCCGTACTTAGTCAAATTGACGACAAGATAGCGAAATGACCAATTTAGAAGTTGACCAGATGAGGGTGTGGTTGTATAGAAGGTAGGACAATGCCAGAATGTAAATCCAGCGGAAATGACATTAATAAATATAACCCAGGGCCCAGGCATGGTCTAGTACAATGTTGCAGTCATTGGCCGAGCTCGAAGCGAGCACTTTAGCGCAGCATCATGCAGGTAATAATAATATTTACATTGTAATTGGTAATTAGTCCGGCCTGCATGTTAACACACACCAATCAACTGCGCAGTGTTGGTGTATCAGCTTGGAAGTACAAGCTGACTAGCTGATTATGTGTAAAACAGCATGTATACTTTGGTGGCTGCAGTAGCCAGGTACTGATATGTCTGTCCGAAGAATCTTCGACAATCTTGCTGATTACTAGGTACCTAAGTGGCTACCCAGTGATATTAATGCACCTGGTACTTGAAGGCAGCTCTGCTGCTGTCTGTATACCAGACGTGTATCTGAGTTGCCCCTAGTCCTCTACACAGCGACATGGACCCTTGAAATGGCTGGGAACTCCTCTTATTGTGGAGAATGTACACAAGGGGTTTGGCATGCAACACCAAAGTACTGCCTGCAGCCAACAATGGTTATCTTACCGAGGTTGCTACTTCATGCAGGATCTCTATCATTTTGAACCAACTGCATAACCCTATGCACTAGGTCTCCGCCTAATTCCACCACTAAGAAACCTAGAAGAAAGATATAGAGACTAGTACTACTTCAGACAGCATTAGAAATACATAAGATTATACCTACTAACACAATGCACTAGTAATAGCATCTACAAACACTAAGTTTCTAGACAGGTTATGCAAATTTAATAAATTGAATTACATTATATATAGAGAATATTATAAATATATCTTGTTTCTTATACTATTGATATAGCTGTTAAACCTATAACGGTTTTCCTTATATAATATAGAATACTTAAAAACCTAGAACCTAAGATTATATATATTATATAGGTAAGCTAGCCTAAAGGAGCTTATAGAACTCTTATAATCTTAATATAATCTATCTACTCTAGTCTAAAAGCTATTATTTTGCAAAGGACTATTATTTTGCTCTCTTACTATTAACAGCACTATATGATCTTGGATGCTGGGCTTTTAAGCATTCTCTATTATATAAAGAAACTTATTACAGCTTTTATAGCTATATTAACAGCTTAAAAAAATATTAACCACTTATAGTAATCGCCTAAACGTTCCTTGTCAGGTGATCCGTACCGCCTGTGGAAATTGTGACGGTGGGTCGCAGATGAGGCCCAAGTTCCCGGTCGTCCTGATCGGTTGCTATTCCCAGTTAAGAGCTGTTGAGCCTGAGATCAGTCGGATTTAGAGAGACATACTGAAGGTTTCGCGATTTTACCCAGCGCAAGATGTTCGTAATCGTATTCTACCTGATGATCCTCTGCCCCTCAGACTGTCAACTCAAGACCTCTGGTTTTAGCTACAGAGACAAAATGCTTTTCATAAAACGACATATGTCTGGTCATCGACATAGAATAAGGCTTTTTGGATAAATCTGGGATGACTTGCCTCGGAGATTGACCTAAAAAATGACCAGGATTGCAAATTTGCGTTTGAATGTTGTTGACGGTGGGCCTTGCTTCTGCATTCATTCAAACCAACAGTATAATCGTCAATGTTGGACCTAGAAAACTGGGTAGCTACTTCTGGTGTCAGAAAAGAAATATCAACGGGCATTCTTGGTCGTGGAGCGTATTAGTCGAACAGCTCACGTACCTCTCCTTATATTGCCCGATAACCACCCGCAACGTTTCCGTTATGCCCAACCAGAGTCGAAATGAGCTGGCGCCTTTTTACGAGCCTTCTGCCGATAATCATTCTGCCGGTTTAATGGTTGTTAGCATTGTCTTCTGGCTTATTGCTTTGTGTAGCATCATCGCGAAGCTGGCACTGCGAGGCTGCACTCTTTCCCTACGCTCTTTTGACTTAGTCTTGCTTGCTGGGACAATATTCTCATTTGGCCAGACCTTTTGTATTATTTATGCGATACATTCTGGACTGGGTCAGCACCGAGTGGCCGTCGATGACAACGCCCTTGAGATGGTACGCAAGGTATGCTGCCGATTCTAGGCCTTCCATCAATCTCGGCAACAGACCTGAGTAGATTACTGACAAAGATCATTCCAGCTACAGTACGCGTCTTCGTTGCTTGGGATTATAGCCGTAGCTTGCACTAAATGGGCAACCTGTCTATTGATAAAAGCCGTCAACGACTACGGCCGAATTGCCTTTGCTACACGATGTCTCTTAGGCTTAGTGGGCATACAATTCGGCACAGGTTTCTTGGCCACAGCTTTCGAGTGTCCGCTTCCTTCCCCGTGGCGCGCCGAAAGCCCTCTCCACTGCGCAAGCATTGCATCAATTTATGTTTACAACGGCGTTATGAACATTCTCACCGACATTTTAACCTGCGTTCTGGGCATGTATATGGTCGGAGACATTCAGACTTTGAAGAAGACGAAAGCAATTGTCGTGGCTTTATTCAGCTTCCGTCTTGTGTGAGACCTTCTGCTCCCAATGAAACTCTAGTTGTGTACCTATGTAATTCGTAAATTTACTGACCAAGTCTCAGCTGCGCTATAACAACAATCCCAAGTCTGCTCAGTACGAGTCACTTATATAATGTCACAGAAGACTTTACTTGGATCGCAGTCGTACCCACCATCTGGATCCAGATTACCTACAACTTGTCCATCATCACCGCTTGTGTGCCAAGTATGAAGGGCATCTTCGAGAGTATGCTGGGCAACACTATTGGTGTAGGAATTGAGGCACCTTACGAGCTGAACAACGTGCAAGAAGATCCTGTGTCAGCTGTCGGCTACGTGATGGACGAAAATACGGGTCTAGCGCACAGGGGGTGGGCTTACCAGAGGTCGACCTTTTCCCCTCGGATACCCGGTCAAACTTCATATTACACGGAACGGAACTCATGTCTATCTATATACGGAGATAGAGGCAAGAGCGAAAGTGTACAGAATTTGACGGAAGGTGTCATCGTGGTCAAAGAGTTGGGTACCTAAGTAGACATCGAGTTCGATGGCTGATGGCGTGTTTAATACGAGGAGTTTGTTACTTAGTCCAGTTAAATCTACAGCATACATTGAACTCTCGCTATATACTCGGCTCTAGGTAACTGTTGATGGAATGATCTTTTGAGTACCCGGTGCGTAACTCGTCATAATATGCGAGAGGGTTACGTACAGTCAGAGTTCTAAATGTAGTACTACTACACTACACTACAAGGGTCCCTAATACACTACAAATACACTACAAGATTCTAAAATACACTACAAATACACTACAAGATTTCGAAATACATGTAGTACTACTACAAAACTACTACATTCCAAAAAAAAGTTATTTTTAGTATTTATATTAAGTTCATTAAGTCTATACGTTATACCAC
>MUZH01003535.1:0-15984 GCA_003012965.1 Juglanconis oblonga
ATGTACCCGACGCGTGCATCGTACAGGCCCTTGCCGTCAAAGTGCTTCCGGTAGATGTGCTCGACGCCCCAGAAGCACCCCGCGGCGACGGTGGCCTTGTGCGCGCCCTCGGGGATCTGTGCGGACGAGGAGGAGCCGACGCCGCTCTCGGAGGCCACGCCGAACATGGAGGCGGTTGTGAAGGGGCGGGTGAGCCGGGCGAGGAAGCCAGGCATGGTGGAGGTCATTGTTGAGAGGAGGGCGAGGAATGCGACGGTGAGGGCGAGGAGGGTTGCGGAAGTGATTCGGAGGTGGGGTTGTCGGGGGTGGTTGTTTTGCGGTTGGGGAGACAGTTTTACAGTTTGGAGACTTATGAGCAGGCAGGCGGTGGTAACTGTGGTGTTCACTACAAGGCAGCAAGGGTGAGGCAATGGAAGAGTTTGGGGAAAGCAAGATTGCGGAAATTCTGAGTGAGGACTTTCGCATAGCAAGTCGTGACGTTGTATCGCATCTTCATTCGCCTCCGGAGATCTTCATGACAAATCCGCATCGGACCTTGGGGCAAGCAGATCTGAACCTCGGCGGGGCACGTCACCGCACCCTGGGCCCTGCACCCTGCACCCCACGCCATCTCAAGATCCCTCTGCAAGTCCCACCACGGGGATGGTGAATTATTCAGAGGAAAGAGAATTGACCTCCTTTTTGGTGAGTGTCTTAGTTTCTACATATAATAGGCGCCGGGTTGTTCCGGGGGGGGGGGGGGTTCAGCGGTCATTGACGAAACCGGCTGATTTTCGGCGTCATCTTCAACATCCGGCAACAATTCGCCCTGCGAAGAAACCGAACACAAGATGCCCGGGCAACAGGATGACGAGGTGGTCTCAATGTCCTTAAATGCCCCTCTCTTCGACGTCTTCGAGAGATGCCTTCAGATTACGCACAGCTCGGTTAGGCGGGCGGAGATGACAGGACCCGCAAACTTACGATCACTCCACGATTTACGAGTTTCAGAGCATGGGATATCGATAGCTTCGAAGATGGCCCACGATCCAAATTGCTCTGTGTGCTTGGCCCACGGTGAGGGCCCACAGGCGCTTCTGAGATATGGCCATGGTCTTCGCCGAGCATATGCTAGTGGCGCGTGGTGCGCTCTCACCACCGACGCCAATTCCCCATGCCTGAGGACCGGACGAATGTGAAATCGAGCACACTCGGGCAAAATGCATGTCTCTGTTGTCTCTGTTGTCTATGGGAGCTGCTAGCAGCTACTGCCGGGAGCTAGTGCTTTCAACATCCTGTGCCATCATAAACTGCCTCACGGATTCGCGCATCGACCTGAGACGAAGATGCGCCTGTCGCGACTCGCAAATTCGCAACGTCCTCGGGCTCGACCAAACCCGCGGGTTTGTCACTCAATGCGGAGGTTACATCCCATGATCTCGTATCATTTTCTACGCGTGGACGTGGACCTGGGTGTCGTCAATACAAGTGGGACTTCATCAACTGGACCGTGGCCACGTCCGTGCCTCATCAACCGGATCCAGGTATCAACACCGGTCTCAAACCTCCGAGGTGATGAGGTGCACCGCAAGGTTCGGTGCATTTTCGCGGTAGCCCCGGTGCGAGTGCGATACAGACATGATATAAAAGATGACCTGACTCAGCTCTTCTAAGGTC
Source organism: Juglanconis oblonga (assembly GCA_003012965.1). Taxonomy (NCBI): domain Eukaryota; kingdom Fungi; phylum Ascomycota; class Sordariomycetes; order Diaporthales; family Juglanconidaceae; genus Juglanconis; species Juglanconis oblonga. Next base: position 1,657 of record MUZH01003535.1, read on the forward strand.
GCGAGATCCCTTTCTATCCACGGGCATCACCAGTCACTCCGGATCTGCTTGACTTCCACCCATTCGCTCCCTACCCATCGTCGTTCGCTAGTTGTCAGCACGTTAACTCGTTCTTGCGCTGGCGCGACCCTGTCTTTCGTTTTAGATCACTGTTTTGCTTCAGTTCGAACCCACGCTCGCTCAAACACACGCAAGTCAAAATGCAATCCAAGCTGTCCACCCTCGGCCTTGTCGCCGGGCTCGTTCACGCAGTCTCCGCCTCCGCCTCCTACAGCGTGAGCGGTAGCTGCGAGGGCTTCGCAGCTGGCGTCACAGGAGGCGGCGATGCCACCCCGGTGATTCCGGCCGACATTGATGAGCTCAAGGCCCTCCTTACCTCCGATGAGCCCCAGGTTATCGTCCTAGACAAGACCTACTCGTTTCTCGGGTCTGAGGGCACCACTACGGAGACGGGGTGTGCGCCCTACGGCACTGGGGATATGTGTCAAGAGGCTATTGATGCTACGGGAACATGGTGTTCCTCGGATTACCCTTCTGTCGAGGTAACCTACGACACCGCTGCTACGGAGGGTATCGAGGTGGCTTCCAACAAGACCTTGATCGGTGTTGATGATAAGGGTGTCATGTTGGGCAAGGGACTCCGTTTTACGAACGGTGCATCCAACATCATCGTCCAGAACATCATGATTTCGAACCTGAACCCTCAATATGTCTGGGGTGGTGATGCTCTGACTTTCTCCGGTGCTGACACCGTCTGGGTTGACCACGTCACTGTGAGTAATGGCTCTGCGCTTTGACCATGGCCCTCACATGATAAAGAGCTAAACATAAGACACTATAGACCCAATACCTTGGCCGCCAACACTATGTCTTTGGCGAGGACGCTAGCTCCAAGATCACACTGTCCAACAACTACATCAACGGATATACCAATTACTCGGCCGGATGTGACTCTTACCATTATTGGGCCATTGAACTTGTGGGATCTGACGATCAGATCACCTTCCAGAGTAAGTTTGACAACTCATGTTCTTCACTCTCACTCAGACTCCATTCTTACGAGACCTTTCTAGACAACCATGTATACCATACTTCCGGGCGCAGTCCGGCCCTCTCCGGCAGCACGCTCTTCCACGCCATAAACAGCGTCTGGGAAGACAACAACGGCCACGCCATTGAAGGCAACATGAACGGCCAGGGTCTCTTTGAGGGTTGTGTCTTCAAGGACGTCACGACCGTTGTCACAAATGACTTCTCCGGTCACCTTTTCAGTTCCTCCGCCTCCACTGTAGACAGCTGTGAGACCTACCTGGGCCGTGCTTGCGAGCCGAACACCTTCACAGACTCCGGCGCTTTTGACGATGACGATATCAGCTTCTTCTCCAACTTCACCGGCCTGACTATCGCCACTGCTACGTCCGCTGAGGAGGCTGAGACCAACGTTCTTGGCAACGTTGGATGCGGAAAGCTGTCTGCATCTTCATCTTCGTCCGGCGTCTCGTCTTCGAGCAAGTCCTTGTCGAGTGGCTCATCCTCCGATGTCCAGTCCGCCTCTGGATCTCAGGCTTCTGCAGCGGCGTACATCTCCGCTGCCGTGCCCGTGGCCTCTGCTGCCGTCAACGTCGCGGGGTCCTCTGTGCCGAGCTCCACCGCCCCTTCTCAGTCGATCCCCGCTGCGGCTTCCGCGGCCTACCCTCTTTCCACCTACTCTTCGCACCACAATGCCACCTCCGGTCTGTCTCCTCAAGACGGCTATTCCCCGTCTGGCTCTGGCACAGAGACTGGCGCCTCGGAGGAGTCTGGCTCTGGTGCCGAGATCAGCTCCTCATCATCCTACGAGGACTCGTCGACCGATTCCGGCTCGTCTGACGAGGCCAGCACATCGTCTGAGACTGGTGCTTCTACCGGGGAGGGCTCTTCATCCGAGTCGACTTCTTCCGGCTCTGAGATCAGTATCTCCGCTGAGTCCGGCTCGATATCCGATTCGATCACTTCAGAATCAAGCTCTTCTGACTCTGTGTCCAGCGCCTCAACTGGGTCGGACTCGGCCGCCGAGCTGAGCTCCTCGTCCACCACATCCTCTTCTACCATCAGCAAGTCCTCCAAGTGTAAGCGCAACAAGCAGCTGCGGCGGACTCTGATGGCTGAGAGCCATCTCTAACTTTTGACATGGTGTCAATGCGGGAAGGGAAAGGTTTCGCCCTCATAACGAAAACATCTGACACAGGAACAACCACGATGTACGCATATGCCTACGCGCTATCGAAGCAGGATTTTTTTTGTCTTACTATATAGGTCAACATTGAATAATTATAATATAGCAAGCAAGGAGATCTATAATTCATATAATGAAACTTTTAGTAGACCTAATAAATAATAGACAGCTTTCCACCTGCCTTTCTAGCCCATAGGAAATTAATCGGTACACTGGATTAAGTTTTCATTCAACAAAGATAGTTCCTTTCTCAACATACTCAATACGAAGCCCATTATTCCATTGTTTCATATCTAGTCCCTCTCCGAGATGATGAGATGGCGAGATGAATGACGTGAATAGTATTTTTAAGCCTACAAATATGGACGTCTGATTGTTTAGATCAGTACAGGATGCAAGCAAGGTGGGAGGCAAGGGTCACTCACCTGCGCCGAGCCAACTACAGTATGGAATTCTTCCCAATCGACTAGTTTCGAAGTGTTCAGTGGACGTGACTCTCCCATTGGCTTTGCGTCTTCGACTTTGGACCCAAGGCTGCTGCATATTCTCAAGAAAGACTCGAACTCGTCTCGAGGAACACTTCCACTATAGTCGGCTGAGTTGGACGAGGGTAGTTCCTGAGGTGCAATAATCGGCGGACCGCGCTCGATCAGAGTGGGCCACCTCTCAGATGGACGGTATCGATGCTTGGTCAACATTTCGTGCGCCTGCAAAAGATACTCATCGTCTTTGTCATTCAAGCGCCGGGGCGCACCTGGACCATCCAGTACAGCAGCAATCGGCTGCGGCAATCGAAAGCTCTGGAACAGCAATGGACGTAACGCATCGGGCACCAGTACCCTTGTACCTATAGGCTTACTAAGCCAATCTGGCCGCTGGAGAAGAATGGCAAGAGCGACGAGCATATGGTCGTTGGTCAACGCTGGAGCCGGCTGGTCAAGGTAAGGGAACGAGCCCAGCCGCAACATGCAGCGGTACAGGAGAGGCCGCACTGTCTGAAGATCCGCCCTTAGCTCGCTTGGAAACCTGGCGATTAGGAACTCGGCCAGGTCGTTCTCTTCCCAACCTTCGAGTTGATGTACATAAGCAAGACGAGCTACTGTGAGATGTGGGGCTCTGATGCTTACATTGTACACCATTCTTCGTGGTTCCATGCTGGTTCGTTGCAAGCTGGAGGCGCTCTGCTTGGGGCGGCCCGATGTAATATCTCCCCAGAAACCCTTTGACATGCTCCTTGAATTGATCTATGGCTCCATTAGCTTTCACCGTCACTTTTGTCTCCCAGGTAAGTTTGTGTCCATCATACCAGCTGTTGCTATCTCGGCCCACGGATAGGCATCTTCTTTGGCTCGCTTTCTCGAAGAGAGGAATTGTCCCATGATTGGTACTTCGTACAGACGAAAACGTGTTTGAGTGGTATGATTAGCGAATGAAGTAGACACAAATATCATACGGCTGGGGCGGGGTAGGTTGTGCTAGACATCGGGGTCCAGTACGGAAAACGAATGGGGCAACAGCCTTATGGATATAACCGGTTCAGGGGCGTTACTGTGCCACGTGCACAGGCGCTGCCTTATCCTGGGCTTTGTCCACGGACCCGTCAGCCGTTGTGGATAGGCCGGACCTGCTCATAGATGCCTGATGCGTTGGGTCAGTATGAAACGTTCCTGATTTCGTCTCGAAAGTAGACGTGCAGATATAGTATCCGGTTTTTACAACCCCCCCGGGGAGGGGCTTTTAGGAGCTTCAGGCTCGTCTAGCTATGGGACGGAGCGTCGACCACGCCCAACAAGGCCTTCCTTTGACCCATTGTGGATACTTAATCTGAGCAAGAAACCCCATGGCGCCAACCCCGGCCACGGCCATGATTTTAGCCATCATGATGTTTCTAAAATTAGGACTCACCGGTAGATCCATCTTTTATGTAGGCACGTGGGCGGCACAGTTAGTACCCAGCCACTTACTGGGGGCCGGGACCAACAAGATGTCCAGTTTGCTTCCAAAGATCTCTGGAGAGTACCAAGACCGAGAGTTGTAATTCAAAATAGTATTAAATAAATCTAATTATATTTGCAGTATTGTGATAGTTATGTTGTGTACGGACGTGAGTGGATTTCAAAGGACAACTTCTCCACGCAAAGGTCTCACCATTAGCCCTATGAGAGGAGAACACCAGTGGATCATAGAGATAGCAGTAATAAGCTGAGGACTGTTTCACAGAAGTGTCGATGCTGACCGCTGCACCACCACGTTGGTAAGATTTGGTTGGACAGGTTCGCCATACGCTCCGGCCGAACCAGAAACATCGTTGGGTGAGATGGAGCAGGATCTTGGACTTACCGGGTTCTCTTCGGAGAATGCTGTTACTAGGAATGTATTCCCATGAGTATAAAGACCATACTGCACATTGATGTTTGTGAGGTTATGGCCGTATTAGAACGTACACAAATCATTTCATCTATTTTACTCTTGATCACTTCAGCCCATTCTCCCCCCCTAAGACGCTCCCCTTTATCGCTATTCCTGATTTACGCTCACCATGCAGCGTTCAAATTTCTTGTTCACTGTGTTCTTCCTCCTGTCTTTGGCTGTGGCCGGCACCATCCCAAAGCGAGCACTTCTTGAGGTTGATACAAACCGGATCAATTACGCAGACAACCTCGCAGCCCTGAAGAGCGCCATGAAGACCGCAAAGAAGAACCCAGAGAACGGCAAACGCTACGCGATGTATGAATACTGGGATATCGAGGGGGAACCAGCTTGTTACCAACACTGGACGCACGCGACGCTGGTGGTTGGCGATTTCCAAGACAACCAATTCAAGGGGTCAAGTTTCCAGTTGCAAAAAGATGCGTTAAAGCTTGTGGGTGCCAATACAGAGACCGTGGAACAGAAAAATTGGTGGGCGAACCACCGGTGGAGGAAAGACAAGACAGATCCTACGAATATCTCTAAGGGAAATTGGGTGGAGAGTACTGCGAGGCACCAGTACATCTTTGCTGGCGAAGTTGTGACAGGCGCCATGGGCTCATTTGAAAGTATCCAAGCCCTTGGTAAGTAACACCAAAATGTCCTCGGAAGGGTCATACGATATGTGCAGCTGTGTATACTAATGATGTTACAGCTGCGAATTATATCAAGGAGCACAAGTCATACAATTTTGCAACGAATAACTGTCACGATTATATTGAGGCGCTGTTCAAGAAGATTAAGGCCTAACCGCTCTTACGAGCATGACGGCTAGCAGGTCTAGCTTTACGTGGGTGTATGCAGTGCCCTTGTCAGACTCCTATTGCTATACAGCATGCCTGACATGAGTGGAAAGTTGAATTAGAGTAGTACATTGATGATTTTCGAATAGGATATAGAAAATCCCAGGGTAATAGGGTTAAAGGGATGTGATTACCTCTAGTAACTATACTATATACAGATTGAAACCAAAGTTGTGACACCCGTGCCATCACGCTGGGTCCAAAAGAGAATCGAAGTTCAAACCAAGTAGAAATGGGGACAGCAGCAATAAGTTCGTACAGTCTTCGGAATCGCACATAAGACCCGGTTCCGATCAGACAAAAATCTCATAGTGTCCCATTGGACTTGATTGAATTCCAGTTCTTAACTTTATGTCCTTATCTGAGTATTACCTTGCTGGACAGCGGATCAACCAACCCCCAATGGGCCAAAAGGGTTGCCGTTTAGGTCTTAAAATAGCTTCAGTTAGTAAAAATACAACTATAAGACTATATAATAAACCTGACCCTACTGCTGTTTCTACAGTGCCTTAGTTACTGAGTAATGATCCGTAGTCCGCAAGCTCTAGCTTCCTCAATGGCATATGGTTCAGCGACAGAGTCTATGATTCGTGCCTAAAAGATATATATAAAGTCTTTCGTAAGGATCATTTGCGTTCCAGTTTGATATTGATACCATATCACGAGAAAATTTGAATTAGTGAAAGTATGAATTTACATCGCTACCTAGGAATTGTTTGCATGTGACACCACCTGGCTCGTCTCCGTCCGTCCGCGGCGTCCCTCGTTTCTCTTCTCTTCGTTATGAAACCAATTGTTCAGCGTGTGAATGAGAGAAGTTCTGGCAGCACCAATCTTGCGTAGTACCGGTCTTTGTATGTGACCGTGTGGTTGCGGCTGGTCCTGCCAGGGGCCTGGTGACCCAGTTCAACAACCCACCTATGCTGGCAGAAGTGGCTGTTACCTAGGTACTGAAGAACTTTGCTAGCAGAAGAAGTAGCCCAATTCAGCAACCTATGTAGGCCCATTCCACTGAATGGAACCTGATAGCAGAAGGGGTAGAGAAGATTTCATTATATAGTTGACGAAATTGGTGAGTTTGAGGCAGGAGTATAGAGGTACAGAAAGAACCAGAGCTTCAAGAAGTGGGAGACCTGAAGACATTGGGCGTGATTTCGGTTCTGGACAGCCTGGAACGAACACATTACATCCTACCTGAGAAACATAGCCAGAACCACCGTGTCACCCTCGCCCCTCGCGCACAGGAGGACGCGCCAGCGCGCCCGTGAAGAATCCGAAGCTGTGACCCCCTCGCCCGTACTCGAAGCCCTGTCCGATCAAGCTCAACGTCCAGGAAGCTCTCCATCGCCGTTCGAATCTCGCCAAAATGAAAATGGGCCCACAGGCCTGGAGCGCGTGGCACGGGCCCTCCTCAGCGCTGTCAATACTTCCAGGGGCAACATGAAGGCCGAGTAGTTGGAAGTGATTCGGATGTTCATGAAGCAAAGAACGGTCAAAGTAGACGAAGCCCGGCGAGAGTTAGGTGGAGAACCGCCGTACACAGACGCCTATCCAGGCACAGGCAGAGTCGTCGGTGGAGTCGGCGGGACAGGCGAGGCAGACGGGGCGTCCGCACCCGCGTCCGCACCAGCGTCAGTTCTCGTTCTGCGTGTAGGAGACCCTGCCGGGCGACGTTATGGACGCCGTGATCTTCTGCGAGTTCGGCTGCGAGGAGACCCTCATCGACAGCGTGCGCCGCGTCAAGAAGGGCCTCAAAAAGCTGGATCGATTGTTGCAGCTAATGCTGCACCACTTTATAGAAAGGAATGATATGCGCCGCACCTACAATAAGGGGGGCAAAAAAGGTCGAGCCACGAAGACACGCAAGGGCAAGAGCAATTTCATCGGTCAGGCACTGGCCAGGACCTGCATCTGATCGGTCTGTTGACCATCTTCAAGCGACTCTTGTGTTGCTTGGAAAACATCGGGGACGGTGCCTCCTTCCCCGCCCCCCAGGAACTCTACCACAAGATCTGCGAGGCGCAGCTCGAGAAAAATAAGCATGGCCCCATGCCCGGTCTCGAGGCGGCTGTTCTGCTTGGGCTCTGGCCGGCGGTTCAATAAATACCAGTTTGTCATTACCGCCTCGTCTCTGTCGCGTATCATGCCAGCCAAGGGCGAGGAAGAGGTTGAAGACGAGCTTGAGAACAATCCCGAGAAAGAGGGTCAAGACGATCAGGATGGAATGCAAGGTCTCGACCAGGATGCTGAGCCAGGTGTTGAGGAGGACGTCGCTGAAGATGTGATCTTGGGGAGGAAGTTATTCAAAGGGTCGTCAATTGAAGACACACGGTAATCGAACGTACCTGAGTTTGTGTATAAATAGGAGGGATTTCGACCTTTAACGATGACAGACTGTCTTTGAACGTCAGTTCGAATTCATAATAGTTCTGGAACACAACTTAGATTAGACAAATCACATCCACCCTGCCATATTTGAACGTTCGTTCACGACCGTCTAAAATTCTCGTCGAATCACTCGGAACCGATCAGGTTCATTTCACTATCTACCTATACCCAAGGCACGGGCCAGGCGAGCCCCATCGTATGGCTCTCGCACAACTTCCGGTAGCGCTTCTTCGATCGGTACAAGGAGGAGACTGTTTACGATTGCATCATTAAAGGGCTGGAGATAAGGCTAAAGAGATCCGGCAGACGGTTTGAGGTGATGGTGAGCGACAACGGGGACGTTGTTTCAAGTTCAAAGCCTGCTTACCCTCTTCGCCTCATCTACCTACCTAGGTAGCTAGGGCAGGCCCCGTAGACCTGTCGAGGTAAATGGACACAGTCACTCTATTCAGAAGCGTAGCTTCTGATCATAAAACGCAATGGGTCCTGGGTGTATCGCGAGGCGCCAGCTTTCCGTGGGCCTTTTGCTTGATCTGCATGATGGGTGGGTATGATAAGTCCGCAACCACGTTGGACCACGTTGAGCACCCACCTACCCCTCCATCCCTCTACGAAACAACGAAATTACTTGTACGCTGAATCTAGCTGCCTTTTTGTGGCACCTTTCCTATTAGCTGTCTATTTCTTAGCCCGCAGACGGCGGTCCCACCCTTAGCCCCAGGAGATTACTATGCATCCATTGAGGGGACCGATCATGCTGTTGGTGTGCTCGGGATAGAAACGACTGGTTGAAATACACCGTGATAATGCAAGTTGCCGTACTTGGGTAAGATTTTGCATACGCAGCAGGGTTGCCATATTGGTCAACATTGTGTCCTTTCTCACAAGCTGCATTTTTTGCTCATTTTGTACCACGTCGGTAGGATTATTACGCCGTCTTGGGCTTATTTGGGGTGGCCGAGACTTCGTGCACTTCATCATTTGCATATGAGCTACGAGGGTAGGTGCTGTGGATTAGAGGGGCCCTCATTTTCTACCTTGCAACTCATCCAAGCCTCCTGCCATACATTGAACAACAGGAAATTATTTTCTTCTTTTTTCACCTAAGAAGACAGGCTACTTTCTTTGAAAAAAGACAGCTAACACTGACACGTTGCAATGAAGAGGCCTCGAAGAGTATCAGAGACCTGCAAACCAGGAAGAAATACCAGCAGGAAGCTTCATATACTTGCTTGCTCAATATCTCTCTGATCACTCGCCCCCTCCCCATCCTTACCCCAGTGTCTTTGCCTGCTCAGACCGCCGACGTAAAACACCAACCCAGCGCAACCACGTCTTCCCATCCCACCAACCAACCAGCTGCGCAGCACTCTAGTCATTTGAGATTGTCGCCTTTTTCTTGCTCTTACCGTTCTAACAACTGCGTTGCCTGGTCGGATCTTCCAAGAAATCGTCATTGTCTCTTGACTTGTCTCTCCCTCCAATGAAATACGCCAATAGAAACAACCAAAGTGATTCCGAAAGCCACAACTGGAGCTCCTATCTCGTCAACTCCTGTCAGGTGTTCACAACGATGCCGTCGATGCCCAGGTTCCTACTTAGGCCCAACAGGATCATACCAGGCAGACCGAGACTCAGGTCTACAATGCCAAATTGCCAATTCTCAAGCACGAAGGGGGCAGTACTGCCGCCGAAATCGCCGGCTATACCGCCGAACGTCATGGCAAATGCGAAGGAACAATTTTTTCAGAGGAAACGACCTACTCGGCCAGCTGGCGGTTCTCAGTCGACGGCACAAATTGATAACCTAGTAGCCAAAGAGATCACAGTACTTTCGAGCTGGTGGTATGTATGCGGCCTTCTTAGCTAGATGACACAAATTGACTGTCCTTCAGGGTTGTTCGCCCTTCGATTTGATCTATTTCTTGGATTCTAGTCTAGGAAATCCTCCACGCCCCCTCACTCTCAGATGGCTACCCTGCTTTTTGAAGCCCCTTTGTGTGTCGTGCCTGTCGCCACGCTAACCCTTTCCACATGACGATGAGAAGTAGTGGGGAGAAGGCCAGGTACATTGCGCCGACAATGGTGTATGCCCAGCCCGCTCCGACACCATTGATCAAAGGCTGGATTACGGCGCTTATTGCCGCACCCACCAGACATCGGCAAAGCCAGTTTGCCGCAACGGCAGCGGCTGCTTTCTTGCGGTAGTAGTCCGAGATGAGCGCATTGATGATGTTGATGACCCCGATGTAGCTGATGCCCAGAACGAATCCAAGGACGCAGAACACGGCAACGGACGTCCTGCTCTCCAACGCCCAGCCCCAACCCACCACGACCGCGGCGGTGACCAGGACGAGCGGTAGGGCCAACTCAAGCCGTGCGCGCTCGATGGGAAAGTTGACAAGGTCGCCCTGCTTGCCCTTGTCGACAGGGAGGCCAAGCATGCGGCAGTGTCGAGCAAAGTTCCAGTTCATCGCCTTGCCGATCAAAGCCACCGTGACAATGGTCCCCCCTACCATCGGTAGGAACATGAGACCAGTTTTGAACGAACTAAATCCATAGATCATGGCGAATTGGGTCGGCATCGTCGTCGCTATAGCGTATAAACTCGCAAACATAAGGGAGCCATAGGCAAGAAGAAGGGCAAATTCGAGGTTGAGGACGAGAAGGATGGATGAGAAGAGCATTTTGTAGCCGAATTTGGTTGTGGGGCCTCTGGGGCCCGTTTCTTGTGAAGAACTGGAGGATGTCGCGTTCTTAGAGTTGTGACGGTTGACCAATAGCTGCCATGGTGTGATGTAGACTGCTGGTGGACGGATAGAGCCGTCCCCCACGATGTTGCGGCATGTCTCAGGGAAGAAGATGAATAGACCGATGAGGGCAACGACGGCGAAAATGGTGAGAAACCAGAAAATGCTGCGCCATCCAAGGTATTGTGCGAGTGCTCCTCCAATCAGGGGCCCTAGAGTTGGACCCAAAACCGCCGGAAGGGTGATGATTCCGATATAATGGCCTCGCTCCGCTGAAGTGGTGACATCAGCAACCACGGCTTGGCAGAGGGTTTGTGTTGCGGCGATGCCGCCAGCTTGTATCATTCGTACGACGAGGAGAGTGGCGTAGTTTTGTGCTAAAGCAAGGCCGATGTTCGAAGCAATATAGATGGTGAAGCATATGATGTACGCCGGTCGCCGTCCCCATGCGTCGGCCAGCCCGGCGATGAACATTGGAGTCAAGCCCTGGAAAACCATGTAGGTCGTGACTGTGAGGTTGATCTTGGAGACTGAGACGTCGAAATCATGGGCCAGTATGTCCAAAGCAGGAATATAGATCTGGACCGTCATAGGAGAGAATACAGCACCGAGAGCACCTCCGGTGACAATCAGCAGCTTTTCCCTGCTAGTGAAGACGGAGTATTTCGTGTCCTTTGATTGTCCTGGCAGGGCAGCTGGCGTGTCACTGCTCCCATCAGCTGGCGTGTCACTGCTCCCATCAGCCTTTTCTCCATTCAGTTGCTCGCCAGACTCGACGTCTCCAGGAGCGACACTTGGTGTGTGTGCTGCCATGCTCATTGTTGGGGTGTCGAGTGCCGCTTTGCTGCTCTGTGCAGACGGTACAGTTTGTGTGCGCATGGCCTGAGTTGGGTCTTCCTTTTCCGACATTGTCGTTCGTCGTTGAGGAGGCTCACGGGTGAGGGTTGAATGCCTCTACGTCGTAGAATTTTCTGTCAGTGAATCGTGCTTGGGTTTCGCAACATTGATCAGGGAGGACAGCTGAAAAGGAGTAAGGTCGAGGAAAGAGCGAAGAACGGCGTGCAAATTGTCTCAGCCACAGACACGGGCTGAGATCCTCCGTGAGCGCGTACTGTACAAATGTCTCCCAGAGAGATGTGGGATCTACTTACCTTGTTAGACGTGGTGTTACTCAGGAGGGAGTTTAGCTCAGACAGAGTGAAAAACTGTCTTTCCCAGGTTGGTGACCGTGCTGAGCGAGCTGACGAGCAGGCGGGCTGGAAAGGGATCCAGTTGTCAACCGGTGGACGTCACGCCGACGTCGACAGAGACTGGCGCTGATATGAAAACTGAGCTTGGTGTGTTGCACAGGCGCGCAGAGGAACTGAACATTGATGGTGGTGGCGCCTTCGGAAGTGAGAGAGGATGGGGCTACATTCAACGCCATAACAAGAACGGAGTGAGAGAAAAGGAGCCAAACGAGAGTCCCAGACATGTCGGGACTTTGGTCAATGAAATTGCCGGATTCCATGATTCCCGTCCGCCACACCCATTCACAACCCTGCGTGTGCGACATGACAGAAACGGTGCTGACCACCTTTCAACGTCAGCACCTCAGAAAAAGGAGCAGCCATGGCCCACAGCTACAGGAATGTAGGATTGAGGGAATCGCTTGGCTCCCCCGCCTTTGCTAACTACTTTCTATTAATCATCTTAGGGTTCAGCTACAAATGCACAGCTAATTAGTATTTTCACATATGTAGTAATCTTAGATGAGTATAGAAATATTACATTAGTTACAGATCTGAACTATAGGTTAGACCTTTATAGTTAACTTATTTTAATCTAGTTATTATGCTATATATTAGCATTAATAGCAGTCTTAGACTAGCAGTATTAATAATATCTAGAGTTTAATAGCGTTATAAACTAGCATCGACCAGCTTATAAAGCTCTCTTAACTATATTATTATCTATCTACTCTAGTCTAAAGGCTATTATTTTGCTCTCTTATTATTAACAGCACTATATAATATTAGATGCTAGGCTTTTAAGCATTCTTTATTACATAAAGGAAACTATTACATCTTTTATAGCTATATTAACAGATTAAAAACAATAATTATAGTGCTGTTAATAGTAAGAGAGCAAAATTATACTAGCTAGTAAAATTTAATTATCGTATAATATATCGATTTAAGTATTTAATCCGAAAAGAGCTTAGAGCGACCTATAATAATATATAAAAGGCAGTAGGCATTAATAATTATACTAAGATATATTATAAAGCGCTTAATAAGAATATAATATAAAGATAGACTACTATAAAGAGGATTCTTATTTTAGAAGATTAAACTAAGCAACTTAATTAATATAAAGATTAGGAAGATAATCTTAATTAGTTATTAAAAGTAAGCAAATATTGTGAACTCGGGCCTGTGAGGTTATGAAGACTGGAGGTCGGTTTAGTCAGCAGGCTGACAGGAGTAAAAGGCAGGCCGAGGCCTACTTGGTGGAAGAAGGCTTTCTTTCCTTCTTTAAGATTCAGTTCATCTATTCATCAGTTTAATACTGAACTACCTACCTAGGGAATACAGCCTCTTCTCCCTCTTGATCTTGAATTCAGTAATCCAACTATAATACCTAGCCTTAACCCTCTAGGGTAGGTGCACGACAGTAATCTGGATACTAATAAAAGGGAATATTAAATAGCCTTTAGTATATATAAATATATAAACTAATTAGGGTTAGATAAATATTAATATATTAGTAAAGCTATATTAATTAAAATATTAAATAGTTTAATAGAAACCTTTTAAATAAGTTAATTAAATAGGCTAGGATTAATATAAAGTAAGGAGTAAAAAATTACTTTAGATTAAGTTTTAAAGCTAGCCTATTTTATTAAACTTTTTAGCTAGGCGGGTAGTATAGTAGTTATATATTATAGCAGACCTTATATAGGTTATAAGTTCGAGTCTTACCCTGCCTACCGGTTTTTTCCTTTTTTCCTAAATTTGCAATCTATAGAACGGAAAAACCTAACCCTTAATATATTCTCTTTATTATATTAGGTTATAATTAAGGACTAGGTCCCTTTAGTATTATAATAGCTAATTTGCTAAAGTATAAGTTATTCTATTATAATAAGTTATTCTATTATAATAAGTTATTATTATATTATAATAACCTACTTTAATAAATTATAAGTAAAGAAGAGTAATATTATTAAGCTATAATAATAAAATAATATAATATTAACTACCTTTATTATTAGATAAAGGTAATATTAAAGGGATATAGAAAGGTTAAGGCGTTAGTAAGGCTAAAAAGGAGGCATATTATATAGCTTAAATAAAGGCGAGATTCGATAATAAGGGGAATAGCTAAAAAATAATAAAATAGGGAATAGGAAAAATAAGGCTTATATAACGAACTAATTATAAATAATAGGGTTAGCAGATTAAAAGATTAAAAATAAAAAGGCTTAATTAGCTTAAAGTATTTTTTATATTTAGAATAACGGAAAGAAATAAACTAATAAATAAAATCCGGTTTTAATATCGGAATCTTAGATAAATAGTAATAGATAGTTTTTATCCTAGCTATTTAAAAAGGGTTTCTAGTTATCGAGTATTTATAAGGGGACTATATGCCTTCTAAGCGCTATACTAGTTATAGCTAGCATAATAAGAATATTATTATTATTATTATTATTAATAAA
>MUZH01003536.1:0-15991 GCA_003012965.1 Juglanconis oblonga
CCTGGCTTGCGACCGCGCTTCTTGTTGTGGGTAGTGCTGGGGGCAGACGCATCGGGAGATGCGACGCCGCCAGGAGTGGAAGGCGTTGAGGCAGTCGAGGCATCGGCAGCGACCATCTTGGCCTTCGCCATATTCCTGTTATGCAGTTACGTTATCAGTAAGGAATTGGATTGGAATGAGATTGAAGAGTCGTAGGAAAGCGGCATTCACGTCACTTACCAGAGACGAAGAGCAGACTCGGGCTTGTCGTGGCCAGTCAGCTTGGCGAGAGCGTGCTTCTCAACCGTGGCCTATTGTTCGATCCTTCCGTTAGAAGAGAGCCTTGGATGGGAGAACGATACAAGTTCGCGTACCTTGCCATCTAGAGCGAGGAGCTTGCAGACGTAGAGAGCGACGGTCATTTCCGTCTCACTGAGGTTGAAGGGGCGCTCGGCGGAGACCTTGGGAGGCATCTTGATCGATTCTGGTTCAGCCTTGTCGGTTCAGGAAGGGTCCGTCAAACGATGGGTCGTGTGATGTTGTGGCAACAGACTAAAATAAGTCGATCGACTGGCAAATGTCGAAAGGGTCGAGAGGGACGATTGACGTGTGCTGTGGCCGAAGACGGGGACGGGTTGTAGGAGGATAGTCTGTTGAGAGAACTTCAAGATTCCCTGGACACGGCTTTGATGGACAGTGAGGTCAACGACAAGAATGGAGAAGGGTTAAGGGGCAGGAATGGGAAGAAGGAAAAGGCTTGTGGGATTAGAACTTGGAGATCCGCCATGTGGTTTTCAATTTCTAGGTATTTCTCCTGTCTGAGATTTTCGTGAGGGGTTGACCAGGCGACGACCTAACGACAATGTGTCACATACGACGGAGATACTAAGAGGAGGCAGCAATATCAACACTGGGGAAAAGCAGAACACCAGTTCCAACTATGCAGTTCAGTGGCAAGCCAGCATTGAAGGAAATTGCAAACATGACTGCAAAGGCATTTGCAGCCTAGCTATACCTACTAGAAGAACATATGTAAGGGGGAGTATTATACTAAGTCTTTACTAACAGCATATCTAGAATGAATACTAGATAGTCTATAGATTAAACTTATAATAAGTTATACTTTCTTTATTTACCCTTTAATATTATAAAATAGCAATACTAGTATCTAGCAGGGGATATTAAGTAGGAGTAAAGCGCCTGCAAGCTAGGGCTACCTAGGTATATACTATAAAGCAAGCAATATAGAACATATTAGCACCTACTAATATCTATGGATATAGAGAGCTTGCAACTGCCTATTAGTAGTTATAATACTAGCAGCAAGGGATGTAGCAATTAAGTGCAAAATAAATAGTAGGCACCTTTAGAATACTAGAGGCAACAGTGGGGATAAAAGGTAGTTAGAGAAAGGAGAAGATAAGATGATGCGGAAGTAGATGAAATCGATATGATAGATACTTTGCAATTTTCTGTGACAGAAATATAGGCAGCAGCATGACTTGGTGAGGGGGCAGGATAGCACACCTAAGTACCTAGCATCATAGGGTCAACTTTCAAGGATTAAAGACTGCCTCTTGCTGTCAAAGGCAGTAAGGTTCTCCTCTAGCATCAAATCTAAGGGCACCCTAAGTATTGGATAGGAGATAGGCAATGCATATTCTGGGAACTATCCGAAAGCCTTTATAAGTCCTAGTAAGGACCATCCTTACATAAATGTCAATTAACAGGTATTTATTGATCTTATGCAGGTCCAGATCATGATTCCAGAATCAGAAAGTGGAAAATACAGAGAATAGAGTGATCAGAAGCTGAAAATCAAATAGAGACTGCAAAGCTTGCATAGAACAGTAGGTATCTCCTATTGCTAAGAGTCGGATGATTTCTATGCAGCTAATAGTGAAGTCTACTATAGGAGGATCTAACTAATTATTTATAACCTACTAAATATAATTGCAAAACAGCTATTAGGCTATTAATAGTTAGCAATAAGGGTGCTGTATAAGGAAATACTTTTCTTAAATGCTCTTAATAAATAAGGAATTTATAAAGCTAAATATTATAAGGAAAACTATAAAACCTAAGAGATATAGAATTAAGTAAAAAGCCCCCTTTATAAGAAACTTCTTCTATAGCTAATCTTATAAGGAGGTATATCTTAGGATAATAATACTATAGAGTAAAATATTATATATTAAATATACCTGCCTTTTATAGAAACCTAGATAGCCTAGCCAATTAGTAGATAAAATATTTAAGGTAGCAGATATAGAAGTTATACCTAGTTATATATAAGCAACTATATAAGTAGATGCTGCTTATAGGGATAATGCTACACTATTTAATCTTTAATTCTACTTAGGTATTAATAACCCCATTTACATGAAAGTATGCAACTATATCTTTTAATCTACACTTATATGATGTGCTGAGCTATGCCCTAGCCTTCTGTATGCCGGCACGGCACCATACCGGCAATAGTCCGGACTTCTGGCGGACCCACGATGTGGTTATATGATTAGGGCCTTAGGGCTGCTATGGCAACGTAGGGGATATATCATACACTTAGCAGTTTAGCTAGCTTAGTTCTCTCTCTCTCTCTATCAGCAATCATACTTCCATTCAGGCACCTACCTTCAGTTGTCGTGTAGGTCGGACCTTCACAACTTAACCTATATAGCTGCTAGTGTATTATGCCTTGCCAAGTTGCTTGATCCGCCTGCATGAAAGACTGTGATAGCAGCACTGATTGCATTGGCTGGACCTGTGAAATCCGGCTGCTGCTGTTTATGACTTCGCTATACGGACCTTAGGAGCTCCAGTGCTCATTTACTCAGCCTACGACAAGGAGATAATGCCTATGCTTTGTACGGAATCTCTGCCTTGCACTAAAGCACCAAGAGAGTGTACCTAATCTAAGTGGTTGTTGTTTTGTAAGCTGTTAACATAGCTATAAAAGCTGTAGCAGTTTTCTTCATACAATAGAGGATGCTCGAATGCCTAGCACCTGTACTTGATCCAAATCATTGCGAAATGGACTAATCCCAAGGGGAGGAGAAAGTTTTCAAGTCAACGCTATGATGGGTTTTGACATCCTGAGTTGGATGTGCGCTGCCCTTCTGTTGTGACGAATGATTTGACTGGTGTGCTATTATTATTCAGCATCCATTCCGCAAGGCTTTGACTGATCATCCAAATCATAATCGGACACGGCTTTTGCAACGCTCGGCGTCGGGCGCATCGCTGTGTCCTGTCAACCCGGTGGGCAGGATTGCCATGTCAACTACTCACTCATTCTTCGGGGCCGAGACCGAATGGGCCATTGCCCGTGGCAAAGATATCATGTCCCGAGGACTTGGTCTGAGATTGAGCGTCATACCCCGGAGCCGGAAATAAGATGGACAGCCGCGCGCCCCCATCCACAATGCACAAGCGCTCAGATGCTAGAGGTGGAGCTCGACACCCTGCTATCCTAGTCGTCATTGAATCGCCGAGACAGAAACCATACCAACATCTCTGGCCAGGGCTATTTTCGTCTCGTCGCCTGAGAATAATGCTCACGTTTCAGTTGACGTCTGCCAAGATCGAGACCGTGGCGAACAGGCACGAAACGTTTGTCGAAAATAGGCAGGTCGGCTGCGGGCATTTTTGTTTTGGCCCTTATGGCAGGCTTCGGATATCGCTCGCTCAGCCCTTTCCTGGGCCGGCTCGGGAGGATGAATTTCACCGGCACGCCACGAAGAGCGGATTCAGATCAGATCGAGCCAATCGTCTTACACGCTTTGCCAACAGGGATATGGGACAAGGGAGCACCCGTCCCGGCATGGAATGTCCTCACCACCGACGTTTGCTTGGCAAAGTGATGCCAATGCGGCATGGTACAAGGTATTACTTTGTCAATCAAAGTACTCAACGACAATTTACATGTACACGTCAAGAGTCAGAAATCCTGGTATTTAGAATAGGCTTTGCCATCAAAGTCCGTTATGGGTCCATTTGCAGCTAGGTCCAGGCTGGGCGCCGTGACCCGTTCCGAAGAGATTGGGAAGCTCAGTGGCCCAAGGTGCAACAACCTCCCCCCCCCCACCCGCTTCCGGGGCGTGAGAGCTTGCTGCAATTTTGCCGCGGAAGTAAAGTTCGGATGTGTAGAAGGAGACTTTTACATCCTGAAAGTAAAGGTGTTCTCGATGGAGACGGCCACGGCGTATGCTTCGTCTGTATTATGCCGGCGGGCATCCAAGGTTGCACTTCCGGACGGTGAACCGGTGGAGTTGGCGACAACCTACACAAGGAAGGCTATTCGTGATAAGCAGTCAATGTATCATGCAAATCATCTGGTTATGATTAAATTCTCGTACATCCCAAGGTCGAACGTTATGCAAGTCATCCATTTGACAGTGGAGATTTAATTGAGGTCGGCACTGTTGTCGGCAAATTCTCCTGCAACCTTGATTGTTTGTTTGCCCTTGAAGTTCGACGACGATTTTAGCTCGACCTCATTATGAGTTTCGACCCGACGGAAACTGATAAATCTCAAGCAGACCGGTCGTATTCATGCTCAAGGTTCTCTACTTTCGAACGCATCGTGCAGCTCATACTTGGTATGTGGCCGAAGAGCAGAATGTGAGATGGCCAGTCTCGGTTTCGCACAATTAAGCTTTATGCAGCCTGAGTTGACTTTTTTTCTCTACAGAACAAGATCTTCTATGGGCAGTTTCTGGATTGCCTCTTCCTATTCCTCAGGAGTAGCAGCAGCCTTGATCACCTCTGTGACGAGGCCAGTCAGACAAGACGCAGGCTTTCTTTTGCTGGTGGAAATGTCCGGAAGCATCTATTCACAACAGTCTGGGGTCGCGACCGGTATCGTATTCGCTTAATTAGCTTTGAAGTCCCAGGGGAATTAGGGCTCTGTTAAAAAAAGAAAAAAAAGCCCCCTTACTGCCTACTATGGTACCTTTGCACCTTACATGCGAAGGATCTCCGGAGTCCTCCGGACGGGCTCCGGGAGTCAATCACGATGCCGGGCCCGACCGCCGAATGTCAAGTTCCCGCCGAGGCTAGCTGGGGATACCAAGACGGCGAACTCATATCGGACTAGTAAGCTTCCATGGAAGATCAATGTCGAGTCATCGGAGGGATCGAGAGCACTGAGAGCCCGGTTACCCGGGCAGCAACTTGGACCCGTGCCCATGCTACGCGGATCCGAACCCGTCCACGATCTACATAATACGTCAGTTTCCCAAAAAGGATATGTCTTTGCTCCGCACATCCTCCGCTACCCCACGCTTGACGGCGTGGTTTGTGGGTCCGTCGCCCACCCTCAAAGGGGGGGGGGGCGCGCGTTGGCGGCTCTCACCCGGGTCGGCGTGATTCCAAACCCGCCTCCGTGCCTAGGTTCTGTGTACCGAGGTTCTGTACCTGGCAACGGAAATCTGACAGGTGAAGCAGGGCGCGGCCGAACATGGAGTGCGCTGCATGCCGCCCAAGAAGACCACCCTCACCTGCACAATGTCCGGTTGCATGTGCTGGGTACGTGTCTCAGGGGCTCGGTTGGTTCTCGTTCCTCGCTTTGAGTGCGAAAAATCATAGACACATCTCAGACCTGAAGTGCCATGATGCTTGGTGGGCTGAAAGCCCCGCAATCTTCCGAGGCTGACAGGGCCGGACCACGAAATTGCGCTGTGAACAAGTTGGATATTTGGCTGATTCCCATTGCAGGGGCAGACCGTCAGCCACGTGGAAACGGAGCTGTCAGCCACCTTGGGATCTGCACCAAATTACACGAACCTCTCTCTGACCAAGCCACATACGTACTGCTCCGTATATATCTTGACGCTCTCGGTCTGCGGCGCAGCTCGCCAACACCTGGCCTACAAAAGAGCCCTGTCGTCGCTTCAGCTTGAGCTGACAAACAAGCTTAATATGACAGCAACCCGTCTCCGTGGGCTTTCCGTCACGTTGTACAGGAGCAGGAGCAGGAGCAGAAGCAGAAGCAACAAAAAGAATGTCCCAGAGGGTTTCTGTTTGGCTCTGGACGCTGTCAGCACGGATGCCCATCTTTATGTCTGCCTAAACGAAGCCCCTTGGGTCATGCACACGCTTGTAGATAGCACCGAGATTGGGTCTCATAATATGGCGTGGCGAGCTCGGAAATGGCTTAACACTGTCGTCTCTGGAGGATTCGAGGCTGGCACCAGCGTGACGGGCCTCAAGCGAGGGGACTGCCTCGGCTCATGTTCGGACATTTCTCCTCCGCCGTGTTTGCGGGATTTTGATGGCAGAAACGTTTGGGAGACGCTGGCCATGCTGATCGGCTGGGCTCAATATTGTGCGTCCATGAGTTGGTTTGTGGTGTCAACTTCCAGCTGGGCGTCTGACGTCAGCCACCCCCAAGCCGGGACGAGCAACAATGGAGCTTGAGTCACATTTGCTCCTCGGACCGTTGAAGCTTGAATAGCTATGTTCCGGCTTGGAGGCTCAGAAGACCCTAGATCGACGAGGACTGGTATCAGAGCGGCGGTCTGGATCTTGGACCCTGAATGCCCAGCTAGCCTCGCGTCCGACAAACTTCCAAGTGGACGATGCTACTAGTCTGTGTGTAAGTGCCGATTAGCCTCTCGAGGAATCTCCTATGCCGGTTAGTGTGTGCTGACAGGAAGAAGAAGGGGGGGGGACCAACCTGCTCTCCCGTAGATGAGGGGTTTCAGATATCAGGAAGCAAAGACGACCGCCAGTCCCAGCATCTATCTCACTGTGCGTGGTCCCACAGGGTTCGGCTGTGCAGTAGGCTCACGATCTGCCTGAAGCTAAAGCACACCCAATACCGGGCCACACGTATGCCCATTTTGCCAAAGAAAGATTACCTGGGGCCTGCAGAGCGAGTGAACAACGAGACCCCCGGCCTGGGCTTTAGCCTTTCTCAGCCGTGAGCAACCGGTTTTTTGTGTGCAAAATCCGTCTGCAGGCACTCCAAGCTGGTGAGTGCTTTGCGCTTGAATGCACGCCGCGGGCGGGAGGCCAATCTCGCAGGCCCACATGCCCGGGTGGTGCTGAGGACGAGGTCACCCCTACTAGTGCGGCGAGAACACAGGTGCGGTGCATGGACGTGGACAGGCACGGTGCAGGCGGGGAGAGGCGGGTAGGTAGGTAGCTTTGGCGATTTCTGCAAAAGTATGCAGATCTTACGAGCGTGCCCATCCCGTGCTGGCGACAGACCTCGGGAGTGGGAGTGCGTAGCTGGACGTGGTGAGGTGGTGAGGTGGTGAGTTAGGCTCGCCCCGCGAGTGCGCGTGTGTGGGCTGCAGAAGCTGCAGAAGCTGCAGATCGGATCGGAGCATAGTCTTGTTCGCGCAGTCGGCGGAGCTTCCGCGGAAGGTTTTGGCAAGGCGCTCGCCCTTTCGCGCAAGACATCGCCCCTCCCAGCTCCGAAGAATGAGCGAACTCGGAGCCGAACCCAGTCGCACGGCTTTCGGTACTTTGCACGGGATTCGTAACAACGAGATTGTCAGTTGTGCGACGGCGCACCTATGCATTTTGCCAGTGTCAAATGGGCGGCGAACCTTCCCTGACCGGATTCGAAACAATGCGTAACACGGCACAGACATTTGGCAGAGGGAACTGACTGGTGTGCGAGGCAGATGGGAGAGGAGGGAGTGAGCCCAGAGTGTGCTCCGAGGGGGAACCAATTTTTCCATTTCGAGTCTGTAAGCCCACGTCGGTGGGCTTCTGCCGTCTTGCAGGGCACGTCTGCCTTTGCCTTTGCATTTGCCTTTGCATTTGCCTTTGCATTTGCATCTGCACCTGCTGCAGCCCATCAAGTGGGAGAGAAGTTGGGAGGAGGTGGCCTATCCTCGCAGTAATCATACAGTTGCAGTCCAAACTCTCGACCATCCCATCCTTCTCCGTAAGAATTAACCAAACAACCCGACATTATGCCGAACGCTGGACTGTGGACGCCGTGCCACAGCCGTCAAAACCCCCAGCCATCCCAGCTCTTTGGACTCCTTCTATGCCGAGGTAAACAGAGTGAGAGAAAACGAGAGTGAGAGAAAAGTGGCAATCACGCTGCAGAACCAATTCCGCCATCATCCCATGTCGTAGCATCACATCGTGATGGGCCCAAAAAATACGTGACGTCTGCCTTGGCGGTTATAGCCGCAAGGTGTCCGCATCGAACCCGGAGTAGATCATCGGGTCACCCAGTCCCATCATGACCTCCGGGTTGGGACAGCTCACTATATGTGGCTTGATGGTCCCAAACTCGGACTCCAGCAGTCCCTGGTTCAACATATCCATGCCCGCGAACGCGCCTGAAGGTTGCACAAATTGTGGTGGGTTGAACCCCATGGCTGGCGGCCTCATCCAGGGCGCGAAGCTATGCGGGACGGGGTTGGTCGGCGACGTGGCGCTCGGAAGACCTTCTGATGCCGAATAGCTGTCAAACGAGTCGTAGCTGAGGCTGGCCGGGCTCAGTGTCAAGGTGCTGCTCGCTGGGCCACCGCCAAAAGCCGCCTTCCGGTAGTCCTCAAAGTCGGAGTGGTCCAGCTCGGAGGAGCTGGCGCGGTCGGCTCGGTCGGTGCTCGATTCGGATACCACGTGCCGCCCGGTCGTAGACTCGTCGTGCTGCTGCTGTGCCTCTAGTTGCGAGGCCAGATCCGCAAGCCCTTGCTCGTCTTCGGGGAAGACAGAGTGGATGGGCAGGTCGATGTCACTGTTGGGTCGTATGCAGCCGAGTTTCTGTGCAATGTTGTGAATGACGGGTTGTCCACGGTCGTTCAGGTCAGGTTCACCAAGGTCCCATTGCTGGCCGTTGCGGACCATGGAATATAGTTTTTGCACGGTGGCGACGAGCGCGAACTGGGTGTTCTCCAGAACCTCTGCATATCTGTAGGACGGTGTAAGTCGTCGAGGCCAATGCGGGAAACTTGAGGTAAAAAAATAAAAAAAAATAAAAAATAAAAAAAGGATTCAGGTGTGGGTTGGATGCATACCCTCGGGGCAATTGCTTGAATTCCGTCTTCTTCCTAATACCTGCTGTGCAGACCAAGCCATCATCCTTACATCTCTTGCACGGGAATTCTCCGTCACACTAATTAATCCATGTCAGCTACGCCTCGGTCCGATGCCAGCCTGGCATGGTTGCGGATGATTCTCACCTTTGTCTTCTTCATTCGACACCTCTCACAGGCTTTCCATACCCTCTTATGCCTGCCATCGGCCATGGAGTGTGTAGAAGAGCTGTCAGGCGACAGGGGCGAGTGCAGGTGTAAATGCGCCGTGGGGTTACTTGCGCGCTTCGAGATACGGTGTGCCGCCTTTGTGGATTTTGCGCTGGAGCTACTTTTCCTCATGGTGTGAACTTTGATGGCATCCTCCGTGGGAGGACTAGGTAGACTGCGTTCCATATTTCCGGCGCACCGACGAATTGGTCTCAGGCCCAAGAGCCGGAGCTGGAGCTGGCGTGCGGCTTGTGCGAAGTCGACTGGTGTCAGGGTGGGCCGCGTAGGTCGAGTGCTCGGTGCAAGTCACTTCAGGTGGCAAACAGTGGGGGGATAGCAGGTACTATGTATGTCGAGGGACAAACGATCAACCCAAAAAAAATAAAAAAAAATAAAGGGAACAGAAAAAGAACCAGATGGCCGAGGTGACAAGTCGATGACTCGAGGGAGGATTAATAATGACTGGGGGGGAAAAGAGGTCCAAAGCTGGTCAAGGGCGCTGGAGATGATGTGATATGTAATGGACTTTTACGGTCACGCTGCGGGCGGTAATAATGATGCTGGGAGTCCACAGCACCGGTTCGACACCGTTCACAGGGATCCACACCAACTGTGCCCAAGATACCCCTGCGATGCGAGGGTGCAAAACGTTCCTGGGCTGATGGGCAGGGCTGGCTGGGGATAGGGATGGGCCGTAAACTCCTTTCGGGGCGGGCGTAACGGGCGGGCGTAACGGGTCGGTGAGTTGGCTATGTCCGAAGAGCGTAGAAGCGGATAGATGGAAGCGGCCTTGCGGTCAGAGGTCGTTTGATGTAACTGCAGGTTCTCGCCTCAGCACTCGAATCTGGGTCGACGGGTTGATGCGGATTCGCTGATACGGATTCGCAAGCACCTGCAGATGACGGTCGAGCACCTTTATGCTTTGGCTTTGGTCGGGAAACGTTTGACCAAGATGCAGTGGCATCAAAGGCGGCTTGATCATGCGGCGCCTCTTCAGGATTTAAATGGTAGGGAATGATGTGTGCCCAGTCGGCGAGGAAGGGCCCATGAATAAACGGGCGAACAACAGGCGCGAACAACAGGAGCCAACAACAGAGGCCAAGCGGATTCGCGGAGCGCAAGACGTGTCCGCGTCCCGTGCGACGGAATTTCTGATCACCAAGGTCTTGGAAACTCTTGGTCGGGGAGGCGGAGTTTAAGAATTGTCAAGAGGATGATGACCAAGGGGATGATGACCAAGAAAGAGCTGGAGGAAATGTCTGGGAACAAGAGAGCAGAACTCGCATCCAGGCGGTCGCGAGGGAGCGTTATTATGCTTTGGACCAGCGAAGTCGTTGTTGCTCACGGTATGCTCGAGTTGTCAGAGTCTCATCAACCTCGGCGTCTGGCGTGGTCGGCGCCCTTTTCTATTGGCAGCCAAGGAGGCAATCCACCGTCCGATAAGCCATGCAAGAAGGTCGGCTGGGCCTTTCCGGTGGCATCTCCACTCCACGCGTGTCCCCGTGTCCCCATACCCCCATACCTGCTTGGTGTGTACACGACTGGAATTCCTCTACAGCATCGTATCGCAGGTCCCACGACGAAGCATCCAAGGCCAAGAAGTGCCTCTGGGGCTGGCCAGTGGGGGGCAGTACTTGTTGAAGACAGATGTTTGACAGGTCTGTGGGCTGACCCTACCATGTAACCATGCGGATTCGTGTGCCCTGTCCATCCTTGACGGTACGGTGCGATACTTTTCGATACTTACATCGGGCGAGGAGACTGGGCGTCGTCCGAGCCCGGGCCCTCATGCCCTGAGTAAGCGCTGCAGGAAACCGTAATAACACAGACTGTCCGACGCCAGCAAATTGCGCAGCACAAAGAAATCCCACTCTGGAAAGCGGGTCGCACACAGGTCGCATACAGGTCGCTTACAGGTCGCTTTGTTTCCGATTGGTGTTGCTGGGCCTGCAGAATACGTCGCCAATACGCTCCAGGGGGGAGCATGGAGCATTGAACGCTGAACACTGCACACTGCACGCTGCACACTGAACACTGAACACCGAGCCACGTGGAAAGTCTCCGTGGCGAAGCGCTACCTACCTGGTAGGGTTGTCTTTGCTATGCAGTACGTAGTGAAAAAGTTGCCATGCTCAGGGATGAATCTCCTTGGGATCGCACTCGGACGCATATGACATCGAGATGAAGTTTAGCGGAGCATCTACAGCCCCAGCTCCGCCGGAATGTTCTGGCCATGGTAGTGGCCGAGCCTCGCCGAGAACCGAATAAAGTGTTCCAGCCTCGATCCTGACAGACCACTAGACCACTAGACCACTAGACCACTAGACGACAGCACCTTGTTGTAGATCGTGAGTCGTGACAGGCGTAAAGCACGTACCAGCGGTTCCAGTGCCCAAGCTTTGTGATGAGACATGGATGCTCGATGATTCATGGAGAGAAATGGGTGAGGTAACATGTACCACATACCACAGTATACAGATAGGTGAGGCGAGGGTGGTGAGGGATGAGTGACGAGGGGACCCGACCCGAGGTCCTGGGTCCACCTCGCCTCAGGTCGAAGAGCCGACGGGTTTGTCTCTAGGGCTGAGACTGACCGGGGGGGGGGCTCAACGGGCTCCAGGCTTCAAGAGGCTCCCAAGGGCTCCAAGCTGTGCGTACATACAACTAGTAGTAGATGCTGAGTCCAGAAATCCTTGCCCAGGAGCTGCCCAGGAGCTGCCCAGAATCTCGCTGACTCACCTGCTGGAGCCTTCTATCCCGGTGAGATTGGTGAGATGGACTGCTGCGTATACTGCGTATACTCGATGGTGGTGTATCCCGGGCCCACATTTGAAATCAAAAGAGTACCATATCACACTCTGCTTACGGAGCCATCTTAGCTGATTCGACCGCCCGACTCCGTGAGTCACACGGCAGGGGCCAGTCTCGTTCTAGAAGACCGATGATGTTCGGGTGAATCCAGCAACTACATGCTTTGGTAGTAGCTAGTCGAGAGGGGAGGCATGATTAGTGATTACCCCGGGTTTCTGGCCGCGCCGCTGAGCGCATTGGCGCAGCACGGCTCTTGGACCAGACCAGAGGGTTGGGTCCAGCCATTTCCTCTGATTGGACCCAACTTGTTGGTTCGCAGGCGCTGTAGGATGGTACACAGTAGGAGGAGCTCGACGTGGGGCCAAGGTCCATGGCCTTCGGGGCCGGATCGGCACCGACGTCTGACACGGACCATTCTCGGCTCACTACTTTGGTACACAGCGCTGGTAGTATAAGTATTTGGAAGATGACGATAATCAGACGGCCCAGCATGGAGAGATCTTTTCCACTTGTAGATCTTGCTTTGACACTTTTGAAGGCTGTCTGAACTAGTATGTCCACAACCTGAACGTCAACAAAGAGCTGCTGAAGCGTCCAAGACGCTGCGTCCCGTTTGCGGGACGACCGTAATGTGAAGCGCCGCTTGTGGTCGGAGCCGATCCCGGGGACCTATATCGGATCTCGCGACAACCAAACCGAACCGCGAGGTCAATTTTTCAACCTCCTCCCATCAACAACCCTACCCTCAGCCACTGAAACAGCCATTGTCAACCAGAACTTTCGCATCACATCCCCACACCCCACAGCCTATGCATTTTTTTTTCCCCTCTTCACATTCTCGATTTTCTTTTCTGGTCGGCCCCACAGTCTTACTTTGTACGATCCCCGGACCTTGACGATGGCCACGGCGACGCCTATTGGGTTCATGCAGCCTTAACTGGTCCTCGGCATCTGGCTTAGCCTGATGCCTCGGCTTAGTGTATAGTAGCCCGGCCCGTCAAGGAGATGCCCGAGACATGGCCGGTGGAGGGCCCAGGTGACGTGAACACATTCAAACAAATCTCGGGAGGCGCATCACGTGGCACCCAATCACCACGAAATCCAGCTGATCACGATACGTAGCAGGTGGTTCGCGCTGTCCCTGCACATCAGAGACTCGCAATGGTTTCTTCTACCCACTCGCGTAAACGAGTCGACCTTCATCCAGTTCCCATCATATTCTGGGATTCTCTCTGCCATGACTCCACCAGTGCCGCAACATTTCATGACATGCGCAATCCAGCAGGGTCAGATCACTATCGAATTCCCCTTGTCCCCACGTCCGCTGGCATGTGCTTTATGTAGCATGGCATCTTACGATGGTGGGCATACCTAGCTAGAGGCAAGGGCTCAGCTGCACGTCCCCGCCGTCGAAATCCTGAACAAGGTGCCGCAACACGGTACAGCCGCCCGGACTGACATGACATGGTCGTGACTTCGACAGTTCGTCAAGGCGCTTAAACTACATGGTAAACCGTCCTGTCTGAGCCGCCTGTGGAGCGGTCAAGACCCACCTCGGCTAGATATCAGCCCTACTACTTTGGTGCCCCAAAGGCTAATGCAGCCGCAGCTATACTGAAACCCTTCGGGTCTGCGACCGATCGCAGCTTTCATTGACCATTCCATCATGGCGCTCCAGGGAGTGGTCCGAATGTCCTCCACGGGGTGGACGATGGTCTGTCCACGTCAACGGTGGGCTGGCGTCCAAGGCAAATAAATGTACAACCAGGAGAGCAGATGAGTGGAAAACTGCTAAGCACTTCGTGACTTTGTGGCGTTTTGTCTTATCGCTCGCACATGGTGTGTCTGGAAACAAACCTGTTTGTCTGTCCACGGGCACTAGCTTTGCGAGAGATGCTCCTCATGTCGATCGTCCTGGTGATAAGGCGTTGACTGCGGAGACGGAGAGCAAGGCAGCATGTCCCAGGTGGGTATCTTGTTTCGACATACGAATACGCGCAGTGGAAGGTTCGCTTCGACCCCCCACGAAGCGCCCGTATCGCGATATCTGTGCGACCTGGAGGTGGCATGGCCTTGGTTCGAGTGTCCAAAGACCGGTGTGCAAATCCTGGGTATTACAGTTCTCATGAGGCTGCAGTTGTCTTGACGATTACCAATGGCGGCTTCGCTTTCCCTAGGGAGTTGTCGATGTTGTGCAGCCAATCTTTTCTGGAGAAGCTCCAATATCCTGTATCCGTATCTTGGTGTTGAACAATGATGGAATCTCTCGTCACGTTGAGCATAGTGCACGTGTCCCGCGCATGGGCATGGTTTGTTTCCGTCGGGTGTCTTTCCTTTGATCTTGATCTCGTCGATGGGCCTACTCCATTTCGTCTTGGCCCAACACCGGAGCCGTTCCGGGGCTCCACCTCTACTGCCGTCCCCGTACCGGGGCTGGGTTCCGCGTCCTTGTGGAGTCCTTCGTATGTGCACGAGTAAAGCTTCATCGGCTGGTGCAAGTTCGCTTGCCCTTTCGTAAAAAATACTGAGCAGGCAACGACGACGGGGAGAAAAATACGCGAGAGTGAGCACCGCAGGCGCGCGAATTTTCTTAAGTGAAGAACTCACCGCGAATCACACCACCGCGCGACTCATGGGCGAATGCGCGACTCATGGGCGGTGATGCATCGATGGTGGTTTGATTTCACGTTTCGGAGATTTTTTTTCTTCTTCTTCTCCTTCTTTCTCGTCTAGGTGGTATTCTCGTGTCATTGGAGTGGCTTCTTTCTTCTCCTGGACTCGGATGCACCACTACCTCCTGTCAGCTTCGGCTCCAGATCGCGTCTGGAACGTGGAGCTGGCACGTGGAGCTGCGAAGCTATCGTGACGCTTGGACAAATCCCCTGAGATGGTCAGTCATGCCGAGCGGATGGTTACCGACTAGTCGCTCCCCACTCTGGAGAACTCGCGGGGAACGGCGGGAATGGAGACTTGGGCATTGGATGTTCCTGTTTGAGCAATACGAGACGTCGGAAGCAATTGGAGGCTGTGGGCGGGCAAAGGGGCACAAGCTTTGCAGGTTGCGCCATAGGTGTTTTGAGGCGTCTTATGAGCCACGCTGGACAAGGATCGTTTATGAACGCAAACTGGCGGATGACCTCTTTTTTTTAGCGCCCATTTTTCCCGACTTGCTTTGCACGCGGGCTGTACGAACAAGACTTGGCTGCTCGGAAATATGAAACAGAGATGGCAGAAGAAGCGAGAGAAGTCATCAGCATTAAGTTGGTGTACTGCTATGAAATTCGCACAACTTTGATATGCCGCGAGCGCATGGCGAGTGGAAGGAGGAGCATTGAGAGCCCCCACTCCCAACCCCGGCTCTGAGAACATATGCAGCCGCACTTTCTCTGCGTATGCGAACAGGGAACTTTCGATTTGGGCTCCCACGTTGGACACCACATTAAAGATAGGGAGAATGTTGTGTAATCAAGAAAGATGCGTTCCGGGCACTGAATCGCTGGTGCCGTCCCGGTGGAAGAATTCGACTTTCTCCCTACCGGGGGGGTCCAAAGCCGCCCTGCAAAACCATTCTCACAAGCGAAAATCGTGGCCAACTAAGATCCCATGACAAGTGCCTCAAAATACAACAAAAAAAAAAGAATATAAAAGACACACGTCCGTCTTCTCTTTATGGGAAAAGAGCAGATGAAAAAGTGATCCGTGCAGGGATCGAACCTGCAATCTCCTGATGTCAAATTCTTGGCTTGTCACGAAGATTCGTAGTCAGACGCCTTGCCATTGGGCCAACGGACCGTGTTGTATTAGTGCTGCAAACCATGAAAATTTTAATGATAATAACCCCTAACTTCACAGTGTGGGGCACCATTATAGGGGCATCAAGACACTTGTAAAGCTCTATTATAAAATTCCGACCTCTATAACAGTACTGAATATAGGGGCCTATATAGAGTTAAGATTTAAAGTACTAAGAATAACTATAAAAG
>MUZH01003537.1:0-15991 GCA_003012965.1 Juglanconis oblonga
GGACTGTTCTGACAGGAGCACACAAGGGTTATACCGCAAGCGAAAATCCTCGGCTCGCTCCCGCGCTTCCTTCAGGAGATCCTCCTCGAGGCGTCCCAGCCTCGCCGCCACAGCCCCGCCGGGGGGAGCCAAGACCCCAAGCGCGACGACCAGCTCCCGCAACGCGCGGGCGCTCCGCTCCCGGCCGGCGTCGCACAGCTCCCGGAGGCGCGCCTCGAGGGTCTCGAGCATGCCGAGGTAGACGGGCTGCTCGCGCACCGCGCCGGCGCCGCCGGGCGGCACCTTGCGGAGCCACGCGATGTAGTCGGCCACCACGGAGGCCATGACCGAGGCCTCGGCCTGGCTGCGGAGGAGGGCCGAGGCGAAGGTGGTCAGGGGCTCGAGGATGGCGGCGCCCGTGGTCGCTTCGCTGAGGAGTGGGGCCCCTTGGAACCCGAACCCGAACCCGTCTTGCGCGCCGAAGTCGAGGTCTGAGGGGTCGATGCGCATGGCTTCGTCTGCCGAGAAGGGGGCCAAGGCGGCATCCTGTCTTCCTGGGGTTTGCTGGGGGACGGTTGTCTGTGAGGATTCCTGGAATCCGGAGCCGTTTGGTTGCAGATTGTGTTGTTGGTGTAACGGGTCTGAACAACTGGGCTCAATAAGTGCGGCACTGACACCTCCCGAGGGCGCCGCAGAAGGAGGTGTATAGTCAGCTGATGGCAGGAAGGTGTGGGCATCCGGGTCGCCAGGCCAGTCAAAAGAGTAAGAGGAAGATGGCAAGGTAATTGTGTTGTCGTTGTTGTTGTTGCTGCTGCTGCTGCTGTTGTTGTTATTGGCGCTCGAGGAAGCTTTCGACTGGGTGATGTAGGCCTCTGCCTCGTCTTTTCCAAGTGGCCGAGCACCGGCGAAAATCAGTCATGACCCGATATCGCAAGCCGCGTTCCTCGGTAGGTAGGTCGCGGGGCAGTAAGTATGTCGAGGCGGGCTCACCTAGGCGTTTCTGCAGTGCCTCCACCATCTTGGCCAGGTCGGCCTTGGTCGGCTTCTGCGTCGGAAGATAGACGCATTGCTCTCCAGCCCGCCTGCACTTTTCACAAATTGGCTGCTCGCCGCCGCAGCGAACTTTGCGGTCTCGACACAGCTCCCCCTCCTCGTTAGCTGAGCCGCGTGTGAGGGCTACCTAGGTACCTAGGTAGGTACCCAGGTAGGTGGAAAGGACACACCTTGCATGCAACGCGACGTGAAGAGACCCCATTCACTATGGCTACCTCGGGAGTCGCCATGGTCGAATCTTTGGTCTGGCCACGCCGTGAACAGCGAAGGCGGTGCAGCCAGGGGTCGTTCGTCTCGTGATGAGCAGGCGATGAGGGAAGTAAGTTGTCACGGCGACGCAAGAAAGGGGAGCCCGGAGAGAAACGAGCCGCCGTTCAGCGCTTTCTTTGTGATTTCTTGCGTTGTTGTATGAGCATCCTGACAGATGCAAGCTGGAATGCGATGTGCGCGCAGATGGATGACCAAGCACGAAAGTTGTCTGTCAGCTAGAAATATACTATGCTAAACATGCGGCTTTGGGCGTCAAGTCCTGTTAATCCCGAAACATATCAGTAAGCAGGATTGTTCAGAGACCAATCGGGTCGAAGCCGAAAGCAAGACCGACGACACCCCGGCGGTCCGTTCAATTGTTCATGTGCTAAACTAGGTACGTCGGTGAATGCATTCATGACAATGCATTCATGACAGCCTCCATTGGACGTTATATCGAGCTTCCGCCTTGAGCCCTTGCCCGCAATCACAAGGAGGACAGGAATGACGATCATGTCTAACATGTGCGAAAGGGGGCTACCTGGCTAGAGGGAAATACCGACATTCAGCCCGGCTATCTATCTAGATCTATGAAAAGTGAGACAAGTCATACGGCAGTTGTACGACCACCAGGGCCACTATAAGCCGCGGCTGCACCTATTGCACTTATGGCGTAAAGCGACCACTAGTGCGTTGCACTACCATAGTAGCTCTACCCTACATCCTGTCACACTTTTTGACGCTCAATGTCGGCGCCAGGAGTTGCTAGAGAGGAATGTATGGTCCTATTGTACTCGGTGAGGATCCAGTTACGAGGCTCAGCCGCTATCATGCTATCAACGCCATACGGCGCAATGGAAGGCCCCTGAGGCTTGAAGTTGTCTTCCGCCATCATGATACATATGCGGGACAATTCTCTGGATGAAATGGCGAGATGATTTAATAGGTAGCTGAGAAGAGACCCACCTAGCCCTAACCCCAGCCCTAACCCTTCATGAGCCCTGGGAATCAGAGCACCCTGCGGCCCGTGCCTGCCGGGATGCGTGCCGGGATGCGTGCCGGGATGTGTGCTTCCAACAGGCTCAGCCGTCCTTTCAGCAAATGCACGCCAACTCTCGGCCCCTGCATCTGAACGACAACGACAACGGCGTGCCCCCTCCTCCCGCACTGACGTTGGCCGTCAAGATGACAGCCCCTCCTCCGCCGGAGAAACCGTCTCTGAAGAGGGAGGGCTTCATGATCAAAGATGGCGTCCTCACATGCAACGGCTACGAACGCGTCGACAGCGCACGGTTGGAGAGGCTGTTCCACCCCGAGCGACTGGGCACCAACCGCGCCCAGAAGAGGTTCACAGACGAGGCGAAGAGGCTGTTCAGCAGGCCCTTCTTTGCGGCTCAGCTTCGATTCCACGGCATCACCTTCCCCCGGAGCGCGACCGAGGCCCAGCTGAGCTCGCTGCTCGACAAGGCTGTCGCCGCAAAGCAGGTATGGGCACCCGCCTTAACCCGCCTTATCTACTTATACTATATCCAAGTACACCCCCGCGAGCCTCACTGCACGGGCCCTCTCTGACAGATCCACACAGTGCGCCAGCGTTCCTGTTCCTGTCCTGCGCCTCCATCAGGAGCTTAGGCTCGACTACGAGAAGGAGCTCGAGGCCTGGAAGAAGGCCGTCGCCAACTGGGAGGCAGAGTGGAGGCGCCGTCAGGATGACCAGTGGGCCCAGTTGGAGACTCCCAGTGAGCGTGCCAGCCACGACCTCGACCGCTTCATGGAGCATTACTTCCTGACCGACGGCCAGCCTGACCCAGCCAAGAAGCCCGAGCCTCTGGCTCTCTACGGATTCACCGACGATGAGGTCATGGCCCATCTCCACGCGAGAGCAGCGCAGGTACCTGGCCTGGAAATTGCTTGCGCCGGACGTGGCCCTGACCGCACCCTCTGCATCGGCTGGGATCGTGCCGCTGTCTGTGGCCTGGCCGGTGAGATCGAGAACATGGCCCGGGAGAGGCAGAAGAAGCGGCTCCAGGATGAATGGGAGAAGGCCATGCAGAACCACCGCCAGTTTGTCGAGGACTCGGGGAAGCCCCGCCAGCCACAACAAGCTGACTCTTCCGACACATCTGCGGGAATGCCCCTGAAGGCTGCCCGCGGCTCCTTCATTATCCAGTGCCAGGCCGTCGCAGACAAATTCCCCGATCACCCTGATATTGCCAACCTTACTCTCGATATCTCTGACAGTCCTGCGAACAATGGGGAGACACTACGAGCTGCCGTGGAGCTCGGTGTGTTCCAGGGCACGGCCATCTTGTCATTCTCGCAAGCAATTATGGACTGGTTTGTGAAGTATTACGACAAGACCGCCCTCGCAGCCACTGGTCGAGCGCCTGTGTCTGATGCTAACGGCCGCGGGAAGCGCAAGGCAGATGCCCACGCCGACGGGCAGCGTCCCAACAAGCAGCGCAAAGCTGAGGAGTCACCGCCAGGCAGGATACATCTCCAGATGCGTGGCCGGAAATCCACCGATGGCCTGGTTTGCTCAGACATACAGCATGGCTACCTAGACTTTACCGACAGCGCCTGGACCAAGTTCAAGGGCGTTCTGGACATTCCTGGTGTCGGGGAGGACATTGAGATCGAGGGATTCCGAGTGGCTAAGAATGCTGCGACCGAACCTCCTCCCTGGAGCTGTTATTGGCCCGGCGTTCATCATTCTCCAGAGAATCGCCATGCTTCCTAAGCAGGCCGATCTTAGAAGTCCAGGGCAACGTAGAGTTGGAAGATTTGGGCATTTTCATCAGCGTCGCTGTGACGACATATGGCCATTGAGACAAGGACTGGCGACCTGAGGGACATCGTATGAAGGAGACGACTGCCCGCAGTAACAAGCCGACTATCCGAGGAGCAATTACCACCGTGACATGATTGCTCCGAGGAGCCTAATTCATCTCCCCAGCAGGATGGAGATTGCACGGAAACTGGCCTCGTGCGTAATGAAGGTGACTTCATCCGAGACTCGAACCGCAGTTCGATCGTGTCAAAGTTACTTGCGTCTACTTATTAAGATTTCTCAGAGCGTCGACAAAGAACCACCCCGCATTCACTCTCATGATGTGTACTGGAGACTTTGCTCGGGGTGAGTGTCATTCGATGTCTCCACTTCCGCACAGCGGTTGGTGGTGGCTATGACAGACGCCTGCAACGCCGTAGCCTGAAAAGGCAGGTCGAGCCAAAAAATGTGACTGTTGGATTGATCGGCAGGTTCGGAAGAACAAGCTCATTCACAGCTGCCAGGTACCTTTATGACATCCCAGCAATATTCGAATCGCTTGCATTTCCGGTATCCTAATTACGGGGCTCATCGAGGTTGCATGCCGCTCACCACCAACAGCGATGAGGTGGTGCTCGTGGACGTGGGCTGCGGGGCCTCACCGGTTCTTATAAAAAGGTGGACATGCCCATCTCAAATTCCTCACTTGACCTGGGCCGTCTGATTCTACAACATCGTTCACGAGTCAACACTTGAAGTTCAAACCACTGTAAACTTCATCAACCGGACGTCAAAGATGCGCGCGGGGTTTCTCCTCCTCGCCGGGCTGTCCCTCGCCTCTGCCGGGACACCGCTCAACCGTCGAAGACTACGCTCCTCAAAGACCACAGATTTGAGGCCAAGGCAGACAACCGCCTACACAGACTACACCATTGACCAGCCTATCGACCACTTCCCCAACGAAGATCGATACGCGCCTCACACCAATGCCACATTCAAGCAGCGCTATGTCTTCGACTCGACTTACTACCAGCCGGGTGGCCCCGTCTTCCTCTACATCAGCGGAGAGACCTCGATCGAGAGCCGCCTGTCTAACCTCGAGACGGGCATCATCCAGATCCTCATGAGCGCGACCAACGGCCTGGGCGTCATCATCGAGAACCGCTACTATGGAGAAAGCTACCCGTACACAAACCTCACCACCGACACCCTGGCGTACCTCACCAATGAGCAGTCGATCGCGGATTTTGCTTACTTTGCCCAACACGCCACGTTCCCTGGGATCAACGCCACCCTTACGGCGCCCGGCACGCCATGGATCCTGTACGGTGGCAGTCTTGCTGGTGCACAGACCTCCATGGCGATAAAGACGTACGGGGACATTATCTACGGTGGGATAGCGGCCAGCGGCGTGATCAAGGTGTCCGTCGAGTATCCCAACTGGTATGACCCGATCCAAAAATTCGGACCCTCGGACTGTGTTTCCAGTATCAACGATATTGTGGACAAATTCGACTCGCTCGTCGCGGCGAACAACACGGCCGCCATCGAGGAGTTCAAGGCCATCTTCGGGCTGGAGTCCCTCACGGACAACCGCGACTTTGCGAAGACCATTGCGTATCCCATCGGCGGACCTTTTGACTACCCTACCCCCACGTGGCAGGAACTGATCTGGACGGATTACGAGGGTCAGTTCTGGGAGTTTTGTAGCAACGTGACAAATCTGGATGCGCCGGATAGTATCACGGCTGTGGATACGCAGCTGGCCAAGTATACGGATGGTGAGGCGTGGACGAATTTAGGAAATTATGCGAATTATGTCAAGGAGGTGATACTGCCGACGTGTGCGTCTGGGAATTATGCCGGTGGAGAGTGCTTTGGACAGGGCAATCGTGAGTTCCGACCCACCTGACACGCGTCTACGTCAACGATGCTAATTATGAAAACAGTCACATGGTGGACTGAGCTGGTCGACACCGAGACGCTGGCTTATCTCTACAGCACCTGCATCGAACTCGGTCTGTACCAAGTCGCGCCCACGGAGGGCAAGTCTCTGCTGTCGCGTGTTATGAACGCCGACTATACCCAGGAGATGTGCACACTGGCCTTCCCCCCCGGCCAGTACAACTCGATTCCCTCGTCGCCCGACGTTGACATCTGGAACGCTTATGGTGGGTACAACTTCTCGGCCGATAGGCTGGCCTTCATCGACGGGAACCACGATCCGTGGCTCGATGGGTGCTATCACGCGAATGGCCAGCCGGTGAGGTACAACTCGGACCTCCACCCGGAGTATCTCATCGTGAACGGTGGGCATCACTGGGATAGCACAGGTATATTGGATGTCCCTGGTGAGCCGCAGTTTATCCGCGAGGCGCATTATTGGCAAATTCGCACGGTGAAAAAATGGTTGAAAGCGTTCTCCTCCTGGACGCCGGGAAGCAGCGGGACGGCCACGAAATGAGATGGTGGACTGAATTTTGAGTTTCCCAGCCGATGAAGCTGTATAATATAGGAATAAACGAATCCTGCCCGCCAGCCTCCCTTCCACGTTACTGCAGTAGGGGGTATTCTGGAAAACATGCAAGGCGATGTACAGCTCAACACTACTTTCAACGACACCACCAAGCCAGCCTCAACATAGTGACATAGCTACACCGATGAGGCCACACTCCCACCATCAGGCTTCGCCTTCACACTGTCAGTGGGTCCGTTCTTCTTGATGAGCAGCCTCCTCAGGATTCTCGATATCCTGCTCGCAGACGGGTCCACGTTGCTGCCAGTCTCGGGCTTTTGCTGGTCACTACCTGAAAGCATACCCTTCTTGATGTGTAACTTTCTCAGGGCCTCGGACATCCTGCCACGTCCTTTCTCCTTGATCGCGCGCTGTGGGTGTTTCGAATAGTCCTTGCACCACTTATCCCACTCCTTCGCGGCCTTTCCCATGACCTTGTCCAAGTCCTCTTTGACTTGACGGGTTTGCCACTGATGAGGATGGTCAGTTGCCAGAACTCACCACCACTCAAGGGGAGGAATGCAGACTTACGTTCTCATCTTCCCAGTCTCCCTCTTGATGTGAGCCCGGGATTCTTCCCCGACGATCCGGCCACCATCCGATACTCGCCAGAACATCCGTCTTGGTAGGTGGTACCCCCGAGCTGGGGAACGCCGTCGGGTTCCTCTTATGCAGAATCTCCCGGAAGTACCTGTCCATGGTCTCCATCGACTCATCCGGCACAAAGCGCACCTTCAACGTCTTTCTCCCCTCCCCCTTCCTGCCCCCTCGCATCTTCTCATCCTTCTCATCCAGCTCCTCTTGGAAGCGCACCTGCCGACCCCTCGTCCTGGGCCGCTCCCCGACCGACCCGAAGATCCCCCCACCATCGGCACGATTGTCCTCCCCGCCCTGCTGCTCCCCGTGCAGCTCCCGCTGCAGCCTCCGCCGCTCGTTCTCGTCCGCCGTCGACATAGACTGGTCGTCCAGCCGCCTCGCGACGCTCCGCGCCGTGAGCCACCCGCGGACGCTCGCGTACGCCCACACGGCATCGATCTCGGCCAGCCCGCCGAACGGCCAGACGACCACCAGCAGCGTGTCGACCACCACGGCGGGCGGGAACAGCGCCACGCCCAGGACGGCCTGCTTC
This sequence comes from Juglanconis oblonga, assembly GCA_003012965.1. Taxonomy (NCBI): domain Eukaryota; kingdom Fungi; phylum Ascomycota; class Sordariomycetes; order Diaporthales; family Juglanconidaceae; genus Juglanconis; species Juglanconis oblonga. The sequence goes on from MUZH01003537.1 coordinate 7,696, forward strand.
GCGGCCCTGCGCCGCGTCCGCGCCACCTGGCTCGTGAACTCGCGGTGCACCTCCTCGGGCCGCTGGCGCACCACCGGCGCCCCGCTGGCGCTGGCGCTGGCGCTAGCGCCGCCGCCGCCGCTGGGTGGTTGGATCAGGATCAGCTCCTGGAGGGCGTCGCCGCGCGGGACCCGCGAGAAGAAGGTGATGTCGGCGCGCTGGAGGGCAGCGATCGCCCAGTCCACGCCCCGCAGCGTCTTGCTGTGCAGGCCCCGCAGCGAGAGCGTCTTGCCCTCGTACGTCTTGGCCTTGCGCCGCTCCTGCTGCGCGCGCCGCTTCAGCTTGTGGCGCCGGCCCTCTCTCGTCGCGTTGTTGTTGTTGCTGCTGGGCCCCCCCTCCACTTGCGGCTTGAGCAGGTCCGGCGCAGGCGGCGTGTAGAGCATGTACCGCTGGGGGAAGTTAGGCACTGTTGCTTCTGCTTCCTGACCCTGGTGGGGAGCGGTCGTCGGCGCGGGCAGCGGGAGGAGGTACGCCACCAGCCGCTCCGGGCTGCGCGCGTAGCCGATGCTGTTGACGGGGATGTCGCCCGTGGTGAGGCGGCGGCGCGGCGGGGGTTGGCCGATGGGGTCGAAGGGGGAGTCGCTGCGCCGGCGGGCGTGGCTGTCTCGTCCCTGCCCGGGAGAGGTGAAGCTACCGGCCTCGTCCTCGTCGCCGGCGCCGGCGCCGCAGGACCGGGGAGGGAGGACCGGGGAGGTGAAGCCTGGGTGGATCTCATGGTGGCCCGACCCCTGGCCTGAAGAAGGACGCGGAGGGAGGGCCGGGTAGGGCCGCGATGGATGATGGTGCGTCGGTCTGGCGGGCAGAGGGGGCGTGGACGAGTAGATGTCGTCCGGATGGTGCATTTTGGTGGTCTGGTCTGGGGCGTGGGATGAGAGGGCTTGGGCTGGGGTCGGGGGCCCAAAGGACGTCAGCGGCGTGCTCTGCTGCGATCCGTGGTAAGAGGCGTCTCTGGTGGGGACGTCTTCGTCGACGCCGTCGCGGTATGGGTTGCGCGAGGAAAATTGCGACCCACTGCTCCCGCCTGTACTTGTAGGCTGGATGTGCTCGAGTGGCTGCAGTGCCATTGCTTTCCGACTCGAAAACTTCTCCTAGGGCTCGAGACGACCGGGTTTCGCTCTCTAGGAAACTCTAGGGTCTTTGGGAGCGTGTTGAGGAGCAAAGGTTTCTCAGCACAAAAAGAAGTCTGAACCGCAGGGACGACAACATGGATTCACGAGGCGCGAGGTTGTGAATCCACCAGATATACTTTTCACCGTTTCACTAGTCGCTGATTCTAGTTTCTACGGCATAATATAACGACGGGGTACCGGCCAGTCCGGCGTGGAACTTCCCAGTCGGCATGATCTAGACTATTAGGTCAACCGCATATATAAGTATTGTTCTGGGATTTCTAATCATGCACAACACAGCGCCGGGTCCAAGGAGAATCCAGGTTGGGACAGAACGCATGTTGAAGAACCGTTGAAATCCTGCCTTGGAGTTTTAAGGCGAGCAGACGCCAGGGGCGTTTTGGGGCCCTAGGCTAGCGTCGGATCCAATGGACTAAATACCTAGCTTTCATAATATGAAGTTAATGTCAGCCTCGAATTCAGGGAACCAGGGTTCTCGAAGCCGGATGGCAGAGGATGCTAAATCGTTCTGTCCAGGAACAAAGCTTCTGCGAGGCCGCATTGTCAGTGACAGCAATTCAGGGAAGAGACCTCCCCCTCCCCTCTCCCCCCTGCCTATAGATAATAAGCCTGGTGGATGGTGGATGGCCACGACTGTTGTTCTATCAGCGGACCATATAGTTTCTCTCCAACCTTTACTTCGTGGCCGGTCTCACCTCCAGCACTTCAAATCTAGATGCATTTTGGCGCAAAGAAACATACCAACCAGTTGTTGGTTACGGATTATGGAGTAACCCAGAAGTCCGAAATCCATGCTAATCGTGATCTATTTTCCTGTTGAAATGAAGACTACGGTACCTAGTATCGGATACTGGTACTTATATTGCACATATCTGCAGACATACATACCATTACCTAGGTAAGCCTGCAAGGGTGCATTAACCTCGAGATGTGCTGAACTATGCTGATCCTTGTTAAATTCCAATCACTAAATTTAAGCACCCAACATGTGTAATCAGTTGGTCGGCGGTTGGGAGTGGCTAGAAACAAAGTGATTAGCGCTAGAGCCACTATGATCATTGGATCAGCACAGCAAGAAAAGTCACTGGATATTCACCTGCCAGCAGATCTATCATTGCATTCATGTGCGCCATCTATACCAGGGAAAAATAAGTTTTTAGAGAGTATAAGCCCTTTATAGCAAAATTCTTCGGCAGTAAGACCTGGTCAAGAGTATACGTTGTGGAGAAATAGGCTTACATAAGCTGGTTTCTAGGCATAAAACCTAGCAGGCTCAGGCAGTTTTTTCAGACGTCTTTCTTATGTAGACAGACAGACAGACAGTTAGCCCATCAGACAAATCAAAGCAACAGATAGCACAGAACAACTCTCTCTCTCTCTCATTCTATATATCTGATCTCCTTATAAGTTCTTAACAGCTAAGTTCTCAGGCACTTATTAGTAATCCGTAAGTTCCTAAGCTAGCAATATAGAACAAGCAACTAAATTCGGGACCTGAAATAACTTTAGAGTATATAAAAAACCTCCACTACCTACCTAGTCAAGGTAAACTCTAAGAATAATCGTTTGGCCTAGCTAGCAATGCAGACGTTACTCTTTTTTCCGATGCCCGGCACTTATAGTAGGAAAAAGTGGGGGGGGTCCAACAGTATATAACAGCCTAGAAGGTGCTGCAGAGCGCCTCTGGGTAAGGTCATTTGCGACCCTGTAGCTCTCTGCCATACACATTAAGTTCTCACTTTGCGCGACCGCCAATGCTGATGCTTCCATTCGACACATAAGTTTTTGGGATTCGAGAACCGTTTATACACTTCGGGACAGCCAATGTTATGATATACATGATCACTTGACCCATGTCTACTAGCATTTCTCGGCAGCCTAGTGGCCTGTTACAAGAGCCGTCCATTTCCCCTCTCCGTCCGCTCCGATCCTGGAAGAAACCCTTGACATGATTGAGTTGACACCTGAAGGCTAGCCATCAGGTCGGAGATGCGAATGTTATTGCTGCTATGAGGATAATGGTAAAGATTGAGAGACTAAAGGCCATTGTAATGTTACGACAAAAAAAAAGTTCGTGGACGAACGAGCGCCGTGTTTATTCGAGTACAAGGGAATAGTCTCTGGACTTGGAGTGCCGTTCACACATTTGCTGAGCTGATAGACTTGCAGCATCAATGCGATCATGCTGATACTACTAGGTGGTGGACTTAAAAACGCAGTCTATACTGTGCCATAGCAACTAATTTCACAATAATTTCCCATGATTCGAACTTAGAATACGAAAAAACTATGGAAGAATCCGTCGAACGAGCCCGGGCTTGAAGAACGTTATAAGATGGGGGGCAACACTGAATCACTGCATGTTCTGTACGCCTGCCACCCTAGGGCTAGCCTAAAACACTAACAGCCACTGGCGAGTCCACATCATGTACCGAGTCGTTTCTATGCAATATGTGGCATGTACTAAAAGGCTGGCGCTTCTCACACCGAAAGACTCGAGTCCGAGACGCCAACCCCGTCCGGATATCATCCGGCCTTCCTTATATACCCCTTCATCTATCTGGTTTGCATGACTCCTTTGACTATTGGTCGAATTGCTATCATTATTGGTAAAGACCTAGGTATATCGTACTTTGCTTTTGCCGGCTCTCTTCTAGCCGGCAATGGTCTGTTCAACTCTATTCTGTGGATGACGACAATCATCATCAGCGCCCCGGAGGATATAAGGATCAAGGGTCTGGACCACTTTACCTTTCTCAGGATACCAGCTCGTAACTACGGCCACACAGACATCATAAGTGGTCCAGCAAGTAGGGGCTGTAAAACTACCGATGGGAAAGGGATTAAGAAGGAGCGGTGGTGGTGGAGATCAGGGGGTTTGGCCTATTGCAGAGATCAGGAGAAACTGAACCCAGACTTGGCGCGACTCCCCACTACCGCTCCTGTGGAGGGGCCGTATGTTAAAATGGAGGTTGCCACGCGTGTTGTCGTCGAGGATGCGGAAGCGACAAGCTGGCCATGGGGGTTGCTCGCAGCTCCATAATCATTTCTTGACCACCGTAAAGCTTTACATGGAGCACACCAATGCACGCTGGCTCCTTGGTAGTTTATGAATGGGCAGACATATGATCGCCATAAATATAATCTCGTTTAGTCTTATACCGCGTCAAGACTCTGAGACGAAAGAGCATCGAACAGGATCAAACTACGAAGCATGCTACGTCGTAAGACCGGTGGTGTCTCACTTTACGAAAGCATGTTTCGCTGACACGTTAATATGGACTCATCGGGTCCTTTAATGCAAGATACTCGTATTGTCACCCGTTGCGTACCGAAGTGCCAGATCAACCCGTGGACCGCGAAGATACCCCCCTCCCCTTCCCCCGGGCTAGTCCAGGCCCATTGGCGACCGATTGCTGGGTATCGCGACCTTGTGGGTTAATTGCAAGAGAGCCTCAATCGAGCAACAGACTCGATGAAGTGCCTTGTTTCAGTTATATCGACCGTGTAGCTGGTGTCTATGGTTTCTAGTCAGCGTTGAAGTTGATTCGTAATCACGGGGCTGTTTGATGACACCAAAAACCGGGTGGCGGGTATGATGCGAAGAGGTAAGAGCCAGTGACACTATGGAATTTTTATTACTTTCTTTTCTTGCCGGCTCCACTGAGTGGCCGCATGTTCAATTTATCCAACTGTCACGTCTACCTATTCGCTGGTTAGGTACCTAAGTAACAATAGCACTGCCAGCCAGCGCTTGGATTAACTTCCTCATTCCACATTTGATCTTTCTGCGTAACTCAAAGTAGTCTATTGAAGGGTCGCTACAAGCACTCGAAGTCAAATAAACAAAGGTGTGGCGCGTATTCTTACGAGATGACGTTGGCTTTTGAGACCGACCTAAAAGCCTCGGAGCGAAATAGGACGTCATCCCAAGTCATTTCCATGTCTTTACCTACCGCAATGTCTAAACAAAGAGGAACTTTCCAATAGCAATGCTAGTTAGCCCTATTATTCGAATTCGTCGCCCAAGCAATTACCTTCGGCACGCAAGTATCCATGTGGCGGGCGAATAAGCTGGCAGGCCATACTTGGAGACTAATGAGACTGTCCAACAGGGGAGGCAGGCAAGGGAAACCGACAATCTTGGCTTCACTGGCAGTAGAAAATCAAACTTCGAGAATACGGGGTCAACTCCTTACCTCAGGTTAGATAGTGGATGCTTCATATCACACTTCACCGTTCTCCGTTTACAAATTCGCACCACATCGCCTAGTCTGAGAGTTCAGGCTCGCTCCCTGATATCTGTCGAGAATGGGTCGAACACCCAAAAATATCCATTCCCGTTCACAGAGATCGTTTTCATGGCTCTGAAGGACTTCAAGTGACCCTTCAGCCCGAGCAGGCAACAGAGCCGAGGCATTCTAGCAAGACGCCATCGAATGTCCCATAAGCAGCCGTTGCGGAGAACACCAGTTCCTCATCCGTCTCTGAGTGGTTGACGAGCCTGATAGGGCTGACCGCGTGGCGCCCCTACATTCTGACATCAGCCGATGCGTGGAAGGAGGAGGAAGACCCACTGCCTAGACTGGATTCACTCGGAAAGCAGTTCCGGCAAGCCGTGCCCGCATTGTATTTGACCGACTCACCCATGTCTTACCACACTCCCGGGTCGTCCTTGCACTTGGAGCGAGTGGCAAGCTGAGCGAGATGGAGACTCGTGGTCTGCTGACGATGGGGCTGAGTGTGCGACTTGACGGCCTCCTGGGAGGAGCTCACAGAGACACCAGGTAGGAGGACCTAGGTGGGATTTGGCCTGTAAGCCGTATGGAAGTCTGAGTATTCACCATGGCTCACGGATCTCGGAGCGATTTCCCTCGTTGGACGTGTATGCTTGAAAGTCGTCCACAGAATTAGATTGTAGCTTGGCGGATTCTGAAGCAAAGGATGCCAACCACACATTACCGTGGCTTCTCGGGCTCTTCCTCACCTGATTCATCATATAGCCATATAGAGGCATAACCACCGACGCCTCTCTCGCTGCACACGTGCGCCTTCCATGACACAATTGGAGGAAGCTTTATCCTACCGTCGTCACCAGGCACGTGAGCGACCGGTGTATTTCAGCTGACTTTTTCGACGAGGTTTCTCAGCGCCATACTGCAAGCGGACACGGGGCTTGCTGGCGATTACTGATTTGGAGCCCTTAGTTAGCAAGTGGAAATTATGGAAACCCCTAATGGAAGGGAAAGAGCCAATCTGACCACGAGTCACTTGTGTGGCACCGCGTATTTGCCCGCTGCTTCCGAATGAAGAGGCTGAAGGGCCGCAATGAGCCCGAAGCAAGGGAGTTCCGACCGTTGGTGAGGCTCTGGTGACTTGAACTAAGGAGGGAGAGACATAGATAAAAGGAGCCAACGTCGCTCCACTCCAAAAGCGAGATGCTCTGGAATGAGCATTACAAGGACGGCACTCATACAAATAAGAGACTCACAAGAAAATCGCCTCTTTTAAGTCTGCTTTAAGTTCAACACAAAGACTCAATATGCTCACTTATACTTCCATTCTCGTGGCTGTGGTCGCTCTTCAAGGGTAAGCAAGCTCCTACCGACATCTAAACCTCCAACGACCTGGAGTGGTTCTCAGCTAATATCCCCTTCAGGGCCCTGGCCTCACCCAAGCCCACAACCACCTTCCTCGGTACGCTCCCAGGTGACGACAAGCCCTCGTCAGCCACCTTCCTCGGCACGCTCCCAGGTGACGACAAGCCCTCGTCAACGACCTTGCTCGGCACGCTCCCAGGTGACGACAAGCCCTCGTCAACGACCTTGCTCGGCACGCTCCCAGGTGACGACAAGCCCTCGTCAACGACCTTGCTCGGCACGCTCCCAGGTGACGACAAACCCTCGTCAAAGACCTTCCTTGGCACGCTCCCAGGTGACGACAAACCCTCGTCAGCCACCTTCCTCGGCACGCTCCCAGGCGACAATAAGCCGTGCAGCACGCCTGTGGCGACCACAACGGCGATCCTTCGCGCTGTCTGCGATCCAGTCTGCCGTACGCCCTCCTCGGTTTGCTCGCCCGGCGAGCCCACCGGCCCGACGCCGCACCCGCCTGTGACTTTCACCACGGCTTCGTCGGGGGCTTGCACTGCGACTCTGCAGGTAAGTCCACTCGGTTGCGGTTCATTCTAATCCAATGATTCCAATGAATCCAATGATCTGGGCCCCGCCCCACCAACATTGGAAACGCAAATCACTGACATTCAAAAGATTGTCGACATCCCCGGCTGCGGCAACTGCCCAACCTGCACTCGCGCACCCGCCGTCGAGGCACGACAGACCTCGTTTCCCGGCCACAAGGTCTGCTCCGCCACGACCACCGTGTATACCACGGTTGCTCCACGGCCCACGAGGCCCTGTGCGTGTCCTCTGGCGCTGACTTCGTGCTCGTCTGGTGAGCCGACAGCGAGCCCGCTGCCAACGACGACGCTGATTGAGGGCTGTGTGGAGAGTGTGGTTGTTGGGCCGGGAGATTGCTCGAACTATTGCCCTCATTGTGCGTAAGATGTTTGAAGGATTTTTTAGGGGGGCGGGGGTGGGACGATTGAAATGGTGTCTATGAAAAGAGAGGGGGGGGGGTGCTGATACGAGAAGGGGCCGAGATGGCCGAGATGGATTATAATGCATTAGTTAGCATAACAGAGTCGTACTTAGTCGAAGAACGTCGAAATCAAAATGTGGCAAGCAATTCCAGAGTCTCCTAAGTCCCGAGATACGTGCTACGTAAGTCACTTCCCCAACGAGATGCATGGTTTCAGGGCGAGGCTGCAGATATATTGCTAGTCCAGCTCGGTTCTGGGACGAACCATTTATTTTGGTGACGGGAGGTGATGGTTGGTCGTCGCGAGAACAGTCTTGACCTTGAGCAGGTAGGTAGCCGACCTGCGCCTTGCCCAAAGAAGAGACCGGCATGCTGTTGGTGAGTCCCCCGTAATTGCTGCCCGCTTTTCCCATCAACCTCGTTCGTGCGTGCTGCAGGTGTCCGGACGTCGACGGCTACCCGCATACACAAGCATACAAAAGCCGATGAGAGGGATCCATCTCCATGTCCAAGCAGGCTTCCTCGTG
>MUZH01003538.1:0-15992 GCA_003012965.1 Juglanconis oblonga
GGTCAGAGTGGGGAGGAGGGTGCGTCTTGAGCTTCGTATTCTTCGTATTGAAGACATGGTGACTCTGAGGGGTCAATGGACAGAGAGTGTCGAACCCTCCGTCAAAGAAGCTATCTACATAGCATCATATTGGTGAGAAGTTCAGAGACAGTACACGGTGGTTAATGGGGACTGATCCCGAGCCCGGGATGACGTTGAATTAGAGCCGCTTCCCCAGGTCCTCGGCCCGCAGCTAAGCGCGATCAGCCGGAATACCTACCTAGGCAGGTACTATGTAGGTTGAATCCGATGTACTCCGGCGCGACTGAAGTGCATATATGAACACTGTTGATACTGTAAACGTACAAAGTACCGGGAACCTTCTAGACGTATCACAAAAACAACCTTGGTCGGCTCGCCTCCTTTCTTGACGTTACATCTCCTTATGCCGAGGCTACGCGACGACACTCGACAATATCTCCAAGTAACCAGTAACCCTCGAGCAATCCGTAATATTATTGCTTCACCACGGTGCGGGAGCGCTGTTGAGCACATTCTTCTGTGTCCCTTACTCGAAGCCTCACCAAAATGTCCCACCCAAGAGCCCTTCACAGCTTGGCGTGGTCAGCGCGGCCGACAATCCAAGCGTCCTCCTCCTCCTTCCTCCCCTTCGCAGGCCGAGCCCCCCGGGCCGCCTTCCCTCTATCCCGACGACTTGCTTCGACCTCCAAACACCCTCATGGCTTTGTGCCACCCACGCAAGCCGATCTAGACGAACTCCGCGAGCGCGTGCAAGACTTCACCCGGCGCGAGATCACCCCTGAATTCGCCGCCTCCGTCGACAAGTCCAACAACTTCCCGCCCGAGATGTGGTCCAAGCTCGGCGAGGCCGGCTTCTTGGGCATGACGGCGGACGAGGATGTCGGCGGGCTTGCGATGGGCTACCAGGCGCACTGCGTGGTGATGGAGGAGCTGTCCCGGGCGTCGGGGTCCATCGGCCTCAGTTACGCCGCCCACAGCCAGTTGTGTGTGAACCAATTACAACTCAATGGAAGCCCGGAGCAGAAGGCCAAATTTCTCCCCGGCCTGATTGCCGGCGACAAGGTTGGCGCGTTGGCGATGAGCGAGAGTGGCGCGGGGTCGGATGTTGTTAGCATGAGGAGCACAGCCAAAAAGGTGGACGGCGGATACGTATTGAACGGGAGCAAGATGTGGATTACCAACGGGCCGGATGCGCACTACGTCGTCGTGTATGCAAAGACCGTACCGGACGCTGGAAGTAAGGGAATTACGGCGTTTATCGTGGAGACGGAGGAAGCGAAGGGGTTCGGTGTTGCGAGGAAGCTGGACAAGATGGGTATGAGGGGCAGCAACACGGGCGAACTGGTCTTCGACAATGTTTTCGTGCCCGAAGCGAATGTGTTGGGCAAGATCAATGGAGGTGTTCGTGTGCTCATGGAGGGTCTTGACCTGGAGAGATTGGTACTGAGTGCCGGCCCCTTGGGACTCATGCAGGCGTCACTGGATGTTGCATTGCCGTTCGTGCACACCCGCAAGCAGTTTGGCCAACCTATCGGTACCTTCCAGGCTGTCCAGGGCAAGCTAGCAGACATGTACACCAAGTACCAGGCCAGTCGGGCATATACGTATGCCACAGCTCGGGCGGTGGATGAGGAAGGGTTGATCAGGACACAGGACTGCGCAGGTGCCATCCTGTATGCGGGTGAGAGGGCGACAGAGTGTGCTCTTGATTGTATACAGGTGCTGGGTGGCATGGGGTATGTCGAGGAGATGCCGGCCTCAAGGATATTGAGAGAGTGAGTTGTTCCGTTTCTTTTTTGCTTCGTCACATTTTGGCGTGTCTATTGGACCTCGTGGCTGACTATCTAATGCAGCGCCAAACTCTACGAGATTGGTGCTGGGACATCGGAGGTGAGGCGTATGGTAATCGGACGAGCATTCAACAAAGAGTACGCGAGCTACTCTGTGTAATATCGCTGAGCCCGAGCCTCACGCATGTCGTATTGCATCTTTCAACCTCACCTGATGTATGAGCATGATAGGCATTCGGAAACGGAATGGACAAAACTATGACTTCGGATCACACGACCGCTGGATACTTGAGATCCTTTGGGAGGGACCATTGCACTCAGAGTGCAACCATCGATTAACGTCCACCAAAGTGATCATTTCAAGGAGGCTGCTCCATTCTAGTGCTGTAAAGAAACCAGCCATCCTCGGATCGTGGGGCATCTAGAGGCCTTGCCCCCCATCACCTCACCGTCATGTGTGAGAGGACTTCATCGTCGTCCTTGGCCCCAAGGCTGAGATTTTGGGGGACCAAAAGAACCCTTCGAAGGCTCGCACTCTTTATCACAACAATTCACCCGTCCCAAGACCTTCTTGGTGTGTCCCAACGGACCATTCGTCACTGGCCAGGTAAGCCAAGTATCAAGTTGGTACTCCACGTCCTGTGTCCACTCTCCTCGAAATGCCTTCAATAGTCAAACAACTCTGGACCATGCAAGAAACAGGAGATTAAATCAGCGTTCTTAGACTTATATTTAATAATGAAGCTCTTCCATATCGCAACCGTGGCCAGCTTCGGTGTCACAATGTCCGCGGGCCAATGGAAGAAAGCATCACCTCAAGGCTGGCAATGGGATGAGTTTTCCAGAGCGCACGTGGCTGATAATGAGACCCCGTACCTGTCCACTCCTATTTCAAATGTTACTATTGGCATCTGAGTCTCATGTCTTTTGGGTGTTTGATGAGAAGTTACCAATTCACTTTTGTCAGGCAGGTCAGATCGTCAGACAAGCTCCATTACACCGCAGATGCAACAGCTGTCAAGGCAGCGAAAAGACCAGAGGTGTGCCCCTTCACCCATACCGACATAAAGTTGGATTGGTCTAACAAGTAAGTCCGGCCTGTTCATCACCCCCCCTCCCCGGTCAATATCCAGTAATCCAGTAATCCTGTCACATTTTCCTATTTGATCCGCATTGGCGTCTGGAAAACCTTCCCGTTCTGGCTAATACAAATCATACACAAGAGCATAAAATATAAATTGCAAAAAAGGCGAACTTTCACGGTACGGAACCGCTGGCTGTGGCCAGAGCGTCAAAGCATCCGACTGATTTCCGTGCAGTGGGGTTGAGCGGGTGGAATTGGCACGTACGTACGCTCTCCCCTATGGGCCCTATCCCATATCTCCTGGAGGTCTCGGAAACCCACCCATTACCACTGCCACTAAGCGTCGGAGTGGGTTAGGATGAGGATAGAAGGTTTAAGGTGGTACCAACCTCTAATTGTTTATTCAAGAACAGCGAGTGGCCCGGGGAGGGGTGTCTACGACCGGGCTTGGCTCCGAAATTCTTTCCGGACCCTCTTCGGATCCGGACCTCCGGCAAGACGAAGGACTGTGACATCGAGGCGTTCACGTTCACGAACATGGCGTTCTTCATCGAGGAAGAGCCCGTAAAGACAGGGGAGTACATCGGATTTTGATAGTATCTTCACTGTTTGTCGAAGTTCCGATAGAGGTGCGTCTATATACGAGAGGGTTGTCTCGGCCGACGACGGTTAAGTGATAGAAACGAAAGCAGGGGTATGATTTTAGACTACCAGTATTTTCTCGGTCTGCAGCAAGTCACGTTGGTGAGGGATATGGGGGAACCAAGGCTGACTTCAGGAGGCAGGAGAGGGTGAAGAGGTGATAGGTAGGACCAAGAAGAGTGGTGTCGAGGTACACCGTACGAAACTTGTGGAACTGGATATGGTAAAAGGCTCGACGGTACTAATCTTCTTGGAAGAAAGTAGGTTGAGACATTGATGAACTTCTCGCTCGCTCAACAACACTCACTCTTTCTGTGGCTCCTTATCGCCCACGTCTGGTCTAAGCAAGGGACGGGCTCTCGACAAACCCGTCCGGCCGTCTAATCTGTCGTCGAACACGTCTTAGCTTTGATAGAACACGGCTTGAATTTGAGACTCATTTGTCCTTTTTTTCTTCTTAGCTTGACTACAGAAAGAATGAGGCGAGGCAATCATGTACTCCTTGGCATCTGACTTAGCCTACTTTCAAAGCTTCCCGCTAGCGCGTAAATATATCGTTCGCTTCCGTATTCGGGAACCCGACTACGCAGCCAACGCAAAACATCATCTCACCATACCCACGAGCGAGATAGATAGAAAACGATACCAACTCAGAACTCGGGTAAGAATAACAGTCCGCAAGACCTAGCACTAGGGAAAATGGACGAGGCGCAGTCCTTCCATGTTCCAGGCCTAAGGCCCCGACCCTGCCTATCTGCGATGACTCTCATGGATTGGACGCGAGTATAAGACTGTTGAACGACCCAAGGGACCGAGACGAAAAGATGATCCAGTTATCACGATCTTCAAGTCTTTCCAGCCTCTCCTGAACTTCTGCAACTTCCATCAACAACATCTCGCAGGCTTCGAACGCGTCCGCCTCGCTCTTCCGAGTTTTCTCGCTCAAACCCGGTCATAGTACTTGAAAGATTCAGCGAACACAAGCTGCACCGCCAAGATGACGACGCTCTTGAACCTCCGATTCAAGCTCCCAGTCCACATCGCAGAGCTCGCACTCATCATAGCCGTCCTCGCCATCAGCGGCGCCCGACTCACACTGCCCGGACTACCTAGAACGAGGGCGAACACAATCGCATTGGGATTCGTGAGTCCCTCACCCCAATCCTACCCATCCACAGCAGAAGATGCACATAGTCCAAAATAAATGAATACCCCTTACTTTCACAGCGCTGACCTGCCACAAAAATCACAGTCCGCCAAATCCATCGGCTTCATCTCCTACCAGCTCCTGACCGAGCACGTGGCACGGTTCGCCAGGTGGAAGAGCCTGAAAGCCTACGCCATCATCAATGGCTTGGAGGTGGTCTTCTGGGCGGCTGTGGTGTTTCTCCTGATCCAAGCCAATGTCTCGTTGTGCATTGGGACAGGATGCACTTTGAGCTGGGTTGTAGTTGGGCTTGCTATTGTGCTAAGGTAAACTGAATCCCTCGTTCTCTTGGAGAAACTGAACTTCACGGAGAAGACGCATTTTACTGACTTTATACAGCATCCTGTCTGCCTATGCATTTGGGATCTCGTATCTGGCCTTCAGGAGAAATCGTGAAGAGCAGCAGCTGCGGCCTGATTCTATGAATAGACGGACGTCCTACCACAGTGATATCCCGATGGAGCAGACACCTTGGTCTGGATCTGTGGTCAGTGAGCATATCAGGAAGTAAGGGGCACCATAGATATAGAACTAGTCTGGATAGAGCGTGGGGAGAAAAAATAGGAGTATCATATCTTTTTATAACTTCCAAAACTATGGGCAACAATTTTAGTATCGACAGAGAATTTCTCAAAAACGAGTGCTAGGATGGATGCCTTGCGGAAAATACAAACTATGTTTCCAGTCTTGTACTGTCCGTTCTGAACCTCAATGCGACCTCACAACCCAGCAAACTGGACCCTCGTCTATTCTTTACTATCGCCTGCTTCATTCGTTGGCCTGAATTGCTCAGCCTTGCATCTCCTTCATCCTCATCTTCTTCTAGACCCTAACGAATCTGTTACACCAGCCGGACTTACTCTATCAGTGCAAGTGGCCTAAGGCTTTCACAACCATTCAACCTTTGGCGTTCACCTCGAGGGTGCCCCCTATCAGAGTGCGACCGGTCTTTAGATAAAATTTGTGTGAAGATATCCAAGATCTTTCGATTGTATTTCTAAGGGTATCAAGCTTCCAGTGATGCACTTCAGCAGAGTTTCATGCACTGTACTGGCTCAAGAGGGGGTTTAGCCCGGGGGTCTGAGAGATACCTACCTAGGTAAAATTTACATACTTATATAGGTAGAAACTGTCACTTTTACAAAACATATGGTACGCAGTCATTTGGGATTTTGGATAATGCTAAAATTGGAATGGAAGGTTCCCAGATCTCAAAAATGCCCTTTGATGTTGGCAGCAGCAGCGCCTGGAGCGGCAACGACTCCTCCCTCAATTGAACTTCAAAGTTGCATCTTGGCCGGAAGGGAGAGCATTTGAACTAACCATGAAGATCAAGATGACCTGCTCGAATTGCGGTAGAAATCCGTCTCGGCCAGTTTATGCCCCGACGAGAGGGCAGCAAACAAGTTACGTAGCTTTGCTCCTTCCTTCAAAGACCGAAAACTACTTGGAGAACGACTCTATGGATGCTTAGCCAACCCAGGCTGTCGTTGTTGATGACGAGGTTGACGTCCACGCCTCTATGCCCTGGATGGAGGAGGAAGACCTAGCTGGACTCGATACGGAGATCCTGAAGAAGATCTGTGAGAAATCTTCCATTTCGAACGCCAACTCCGATATCTGCGAACTAATACATAATTTTTATAATCTCAGAATTTGGTATCTTGCATATTCCATGACTCTGGGTCGAGAATTCTGTCGTATTGTAACTTCTCAACCACAGATTTCTTTTACCGGCCCCATGACTTCCAACTGCAAATTAGCCCAGAGTCCACCTTAAGGATGTTGGCCCAACTGCATATAGACCTGTTCTCAATGCACATCTACCCTTTAATGTGCAGCTGAGGTCAAGATGCCTCATCAACATCGAGATCGGCTTGCAGTTCACCCGTATTGTTGCCTGGTGGCTGCAGGTGAAAAGGCCGAGTGAGGGCAACTTAATCAACGCTTTCAGCCAATCCTGGAATGGTATTGGCGACGGAAACGTCAGCACCACCAACATTGATGCGACATCAGTTAACTTTGAAAGGCCCCTGAGCAGCAAATTGTCTGACCTGTCTGTGCATGAAGCCAATGTTTGGGACTGTGAAGTAGTACCTAGAGTGTAGATCTCATCCTGGACCCCATGAATTTATAGCTAGTATGAAGTACGTAGAGTCTGTTTTTGGAGGCTCCAGCTGGACATATATTTTTTTGCTCATGCTGTACGGGTGTTTTTATTGAGAAGCGTCGTTTGTTGGATTGTACTCAACCCCCGCGTCACCCTTGTGAAGGAAACCGAGCTCGGGCGGTCACATCCGCCACCAATAACTCACCATCAGCAAAGACCGAGTAAACATTCATTAGGTACTATGTTATTAATAAGCCCTGTTCATCCTTCCCACTTCCCAATTTTCTCCTCAATCACTCACCTAACATCCTGCATCCCTTTCATTGCAAGCACCAACTTCATCGCACAATTCTGACCGAGGGTCTCACATCATGGCAACAACAAGCAACCTAGACTCTCCTTATCATCGGCTCAGGCCCTGGTAATGACCGAGCTATGCTCGTCTTTCAAAACTTTGTCACAGATGACACTTCAGTTCTCCCTGTCATGCTCTGGTCCTTTCCTCTCAAGGCTTCGTTTCTCATCATCTTGTGTTGTCGCAAGCTGAGATAAGATAAGGAGGTGACAAGCCACACTGCCTATTCCCACTCACTATATGCATTGTTACTAGGTTTGAGAGGGGTTAAATGCTAACTGGATAAGTTGGACAGGACAAAGCTCTTCGCATTAAAGCGCCATGATCACATCGCTCTCATTGCACGTCGTGCCGAGCAGCTAGAGGTTGAAAAAGGATGACTGAAGATACCGTCGGCTTGCATGTGAAGGTCCGGACCTTTGCAATCAACGTCACTGATACAGATGTTCTCAACAAGACTCTGGATGCTGCAGATGCTGAGCTTGGCAAGCCCAAGTGTGTTTTTCACAATGCGGCCCGGGTTCTGCCATCTCATCTGCTGTCACACGATGTAAAGGAACTCGAGTACGACTTGAAAGTAACAAGAAACCCGTGTAGTATAGTGTAGTAGTACTATATTAAGAACACTGCTTTTAAGTGCCCTTCTCTTAGCATTTGCTACTGCAGATATCCGCAAGGCTGCGGGATCTAACTATCTACTAAGTATTCTTACTTGAATTTGTATTATTATATAGATGTACTGCTTAGCATGTTATATTTTGCAATAGAGATATAGATCTGCAATACTAAATTAGTTAAATTTAATATAATATCGACTTAATAAATACAATTAAAGCGTTCTAAAGTCCTTATAATATCTAAATTTATTCTTCTATATAGGAGCTATCGTTGCATATAAAGAAAAGCTATTTCCAGGCCTCTAAATAGCTATCTAGCTAGTACTAAAGTATTACTAGCGCTAATATTAGTATTCAAATATATTTAAGCTAAGGTATAACTTTCGGTAAGCGGCCGGTAAGTGCAGATATACTCTATATACACCAAATAGCAGCTAGACTGCTGAATAAAGACTTAGGAATAGGATTCTTCACATCGTAACATAGCTGCTATATAGAAGAATAGTTTGAACTATTACGAGGACTCTAGAAAGCCTTGGTTATTGCTGTTAAGCCGAATTTAGCTGATTTCAATATTGCAGACTTACACTTGTGTGCTAGAAATACACTGCGCTAAGCAATGGACCCATATAATGATACCGAGGTCCGATAAGCCATGGACTATAAGAAGGGAGAAATTCCATAATACTCCAGGCAACAGAGTTTGCGCTTATAGCTCCTTTTAGTCACAAATTTCGGTGTTGTTCCCAGATCTGATATAACGGCTAATAAGTAATGCAATCAGCATGCATAAGGGAGACTAATTCAGGGTTGGACTTTATACGTTTAACTCAATATAGTAAGAAGATGCAAATATCCATTTGGGGGTCAAAAGCTCATGGCAGTTCGTCGGACCGTCAGACAGCAGGAGCGGTGCCCCCAGAACATGTTGGGGGCGATGCCTTAATGCCATACTGTCCTACTTACTGAGAGCTCTCTTGTGGAGAAATAGGCTTATACAAGCTGTTTTTCTAGGTATACAACCCTGAAGGCTTATACGGTCTTTTCAGACCTTTACATACAGACAGTTAGCAGTTAGCCCATCAGATAAATCTATCCAACAGATGGCATAAAACAACGCTCTCTCTCCTGTTCTCTATTTCTGATCTCCTTATCTCCCTAGTGCTGATTGGTTTACACGGTCCTTTGTGTTATGCCCCTAAAGCCCCACCCACACTTGCAGTCTCGGCTGCTCTTCCTTCCTCCTGTCTGACAAATTGCTCTCTGTTCCATTAATAAAACAGCTACCTTTTCCAAAAGAAAAAAGTAAAAGAAATCCAAGAATATTGTGTCGTCTGCAACGCCTTACTATTTCAACTTCATATCTTTTCTGGGAAACAAATTTGTCCACGAGCCACCCCAATAATGGATAGTCTTGTGATTTTGACACTGATTAGCCTGTTCTTTCTATTGATGACACTGCACTTGTTCCGGCCATTCCGGCTGCCTTTCAAAGCCTTTGCTTGGAAAAGTGGGTTAGGCATGAATGCCCATATGAAGAAGACTATGGAGGGTATCAATGCTATGGCTGATTGTCATGAAGTGGCAAACTTGCTCATAGCATTGATTCAAGAAGATGGTGCTGGGTGCTGGCCCCCTCGGGCGAACCATCGCCATTATACTTGGCCAGATGCCCTACGGCCATACAAGGAAATCTATCTGGAACTCGCCCCCTCCCTTCCACAGCACATGCCTTCCCTCGACCACGAAACCAACATGGCACGAATCACCAACTTCCGATCTCGTTTTCGGAAACTGCTTTGTGAACGAGTTCACTTGGCTCAAGTCAAGCAACTGCTCGAGGCTGCAGAGTCAGGACGATGGGACGTATTCCCACGCGACGTATACAACGCCTTCTACTGCTGCATCGCATCCAGCCGGCACGCATATCGATGGGGAACTATCCCTGTTGTCCGTGCTGCTCAACTAGAGAAGACAGTTTCCATACCAGCCGAGCTGAATGAGCCCTGGGGTTACCTCCAACGTCACTTTGCGTGTCCGTCAGACAGCGGTAACAACATGAGCAACTTGATACTCAATTTCGACGACAGAGTTGGGGGTGAATACGTCTTCAAAATCAACACAGGTATGCCTCACAATATCACATCGGCTGAGGAGAGATTTGCTCGCATATTCTACGATGTTGAGCGATTCGCCCTTCCTGTTTACTACGATATCGTTCTTGCCATAATCACTTTTGCACGCGACGACAAAGCTTCGTGCGCACAGCATATGGCCAGCATCTCCGCCCAACTACGTCCCACACTCAATAGCTATTACGACCGCGCCCATGATAAGATAATCCCACATTCTGTTTGGTTATCCCATGTGCAAGGCTTCTTCGCTTGGGGTGCTGGTTACACGGATGATGCAAGTGGCGAATGGAACAAGTTCGATGGCCTCAGTGGCAACCAGGTCCTACTCTTTCAGGTCTTGGACGCGTTCCTCGGCATAGAGCAGTACCTTTCGCAGCAGGATCAGGAGCGCAACGTGCCCCTTCGTCAGAGAGCCTTTTGCAAAGCAGTTGAGAAGCACGCGTTTCGAAGAAAGCTAGGGTCGCCCAATGATGAGAGCGAGGTTCAAATAATGCACGAATTCGATGACATTATTAAGCGGTTAAGGGTAAGTCTGTTCATCCTGCTTCCTCTCTTTCTCGGCTCTAGCTAATGTTGACACCGTACCTATAAGCTGTTCCGATCCGCCCACAGAGCCCGGGCCAAATCATACCTGTCACAACCAGCACCGGAACGATTGCCTATGACAGCGGGCAAGTCCCTTCTGAAGGCTAACATGAACGAGAGCTTTGAATTTTTAGATCAATTCATGATCCAGCGACTCAACCAAACAGTATAATAACTGTTCCTGGCCTTGGCTATTCTTATTTCATTCTCTTCTATCCACACATCAAGGCACTGAGCTCCTTCTTGCGAAGTTCCGTAAAGCGAACCTCAAGAAGCTTTTTCTTGAAGGAGAAGGTTTTTTTTTTTTTCATGGAACAGCGTAATAGATTAACAATGAGAGAATTGCAATACCACTTTTCTTTGATAGAACCAGAAGATTTACCCAAATATCTTATTCTTGAATTGGTAGTATGTGATAGCTTCAGATAATACTTATGGGTCACCCTCCCTTCTTTTTTATTTTAGTTTTCTTCGTGTAGACAACCAACAGACGTCGTACCTATTTGTGAGCCTAACCAGGCGGAGCCAGCATTGTCGTGTGTATTCAAACTGTGTAAGACACGGGCTGAAGTGATGTCTACCTAAGATGGCGGTATCCAAGTGATGAGTCGCCAACGATGCTATACCTTTCGGTTTGCGTGTGCTATGGATGTCTCCAGGACGTTATGCTCGCTCAAGGGGACTTTTCATCTCCAGAGTATTCATACTGGAAACATCCAATCCATAGTACCTAAGGTTGCCTTGGCTGCAACATGGAGTAATAGTCACAAGTATCAGATAGTCTGTCGAATTAACCAGGCATCTACAGCCACAACTCTGATAATATTACGAAATTGATTTAGTGCAAGTCAGGACTACCAAGACTACATTTATTAATGCTAGCAATTTTCTCAGTTAATGGAGTATCGAGAACTGTGTTAGTAAACTGAACAATTATCTGATTGTTGAGATGAGACAAAAAGAAATAATTTTCAAAGAAACTTCTATAAAAACAGATTGTTTTACATATTAGACTGCATGAAATGAAGAATATCCCGTAATCTGAACATTGCATCATGGCGCCGCCTGTCATCGAACACCTTCATAATGTCTGTCACCCATTGTTTCCCATCTTCCGTAGCAAGCCGCTTGGGGTCTCCGGGTCCCATACAACTCCAGAAAGTCTTGCAGAAGGCATTGTCAAGCCTATCCAGACTCTCCAAGTTGAGCTCTCCGTCTGCATCATATACCCCAGCTTTCGACATCATGAAACCCTTCATAGCCGATATCGCCCACTTTGTGTCCAGCCATCGCTCGAGGTCATCATCCTGTTTTGACATGTCAAAGGCCTTCTTGGCCTTGGACTTCAAGTTTGCAGCACGGGTTGACCCGCTTGGCATCTGTGCAGCGTTGAACAATTGGCGTAGCAACCTCAGCTCGCGGAAGCATCTCCTCGCGGCCTCTTCATCGAGGAGATCGAAGAAGAACGCCCAGCGGTCCGTGATGTCTTGTGGCGAAGTTGCTGACATGGCCTGACGCTTGGTCACCGATTTAGAAGACTCGCCGTTTTGTCCCTCGGAAGAATTTCTCACGTCTTCCGAAGATCGTTGTGATGGTGCCAAAGACTCTTGGATCTTCTCGCAAATGGCCAGAATTTCCCACGCCTTCGAGGCATGTTGCGGCGCAAGCTGTGCCACCTCCTTGAGATGCTTGGGCCAGGCATTGCTGTCCTCGGTGGCCAGTCTCTCACGCTCTGCTTCAGATAGCACGACCCAGCAGTCGCGGATGCCAAATGCGTCTTGTCCGGGAAGACCAACGTCTCCGTCTGGTCCGAACACACCCTTCATCGACAGCAGAAGCTTGAGCTTGTCCACCATGGCATCCATCAGGTACTTGACAGCTTCCCAACGCTGGTTCTCATCGCGCAGCGTCAGTGCCAGACACAGCGCGAACTTGCCCGTCTCGTGGCCCAGGGATTCCTCTGCCATCCTCTTCAGCTCATCGTTGCCGAGAAATTCATCGTCCATGTCCGCTCGCTCTAGCTTGTCGATGCTCTCCTTGGTATCCTTCAGGTTGGCCTTGCAGATCTTCTTGATGCTGTCCATGGAGATCTTCTCTTTGCGCCGTGGTGGTGGTGCTGACTCCGTCGCTTTTTTGGTGGACAGCGCGCTGATGCGGCGCTTCATCGTTGGCCTGGTGGAATCATTGGTGGTGGATGGATCACCTGACCGACGGCTGGTGCTCTCGCTGATGGTGGAGAGAAGAGATGATATGCTGATCTCGTGGACCAGGCTCGAGGCGTGACGGCTGGCCCCACTTCCGTTCACTTGCAGGGCGCCGGATGGGGTGCGGCGGAGCAGCTGCGCGTTCTGGTTGTTGCCCAGCTCGACGAGTCCCTGAGCAACATCCGGGTGACGGACAGCTGCAGCGACCAGAACCCGCACAAGGTCCGGGTGTAGGTTGGCTTTGGGGTCGAAGGCCTGGATGGCCTCGGTGGCTGCGGCCTGAGGATTCTCGAGCAGTCGAAGAGCTCGGATAGCAAGCACGAGGGAGTCGTCGCCATCCTCCAGGTCGTCCTGGCCCCTTTCTGTGGGGCCCACCGTGTCTGTCTCGAACGTCTTCAAGGAGGCCGTGGAGTCGGGTTCGTCCGTGGATGTCATGGGCGGCGAAGGCGGCAGACTGGGAGCTGGCCCAGCTTCGCAGACGGCTGCCATTATGGCGGTTTTATGGGGCTGGACAAAAATTAAGTTTGCAAGGAGTTTGTTTGCAAGACGGGCTGTGATCATTCCGTTGCGGCAGTAGCACAAACGAATAGAAGCAGATCAACAAGACCAACAGTTCAATAAGAAGCAAGTCATCAGAACGGGCTTTTTGAAGACGAGAGTGCTCCTGGAAAGACCCATCTTCCATTTGGGTGGTAGCTTGACTTCATACAAGTGTTACAATGAAACGGCCCCTAAAAAGCCCAGCGTCTTGGATGATGCTTCTTTCTGTCAGGGAACTTGTGTACTAACTTGGCAACGGTGTGGACCGCAGCAGATCGTCTTAGTTAATGCTTCTCTCTGCAAGGGGACTGGTGTCTCAACTTGGTAACGGTACCGACTCTCAGCGTATCAAGAACGAGAATGTCCAAAAATACAACTCCAAGTTGGAAGAGACCGGGGGTTGTCTAGAGTCGGACGAGCACTGACGGGAGTTCTCCACCAACCGCCGCGTCGCCAAGCTATGCCAATGCGTTTCGAGCACACTCTGGGCAGCATCCCGATACAGTTCACGCACAGAATCAGTCCTATCTATCAGATTGTGTCGAAATCGGGTGCCAAGCGCGAAGTCATTTCGCGCCATTGATCCATAGATCAGCGGCCGAGGAAAATTAGCAGCCTCATCTGTTGTCGACGACACTAACCATACCAGATGGGACTTTGGTAGGGTACAGAGGGCACTTATGAGCTATTTTCGATTAATATGCCTGCCCAAATGTTTCTAATACTTGCTTTGCCTCTTCGCATCATCTTTCACGCCCCAAGACCTCGTCTCCTGGGGCTTGCCCGCTTAGTCGGATAGGGCGGACTCGTAAATGGCCTACTGGCGGGTTTCGTGCTGAGTATGGTTGCAGCCATCGGAATTGACTGACACCCTCGTGTGTAAATTCTACGACGATGGAGTGCCATCTTTGGGCTTGAGGGCATTCTCGTAAGGTACTTGCTGATACTGTTCAACCGGTGGGTCTTCTAGTGAAGGAATTTACAGAGGTATATTCAAACACGGTAGGCACAATGCCATTTCTAGCCGTTGATCTAAAGACCGCGGTTGAGAAGGATCGGTGAGGACTGGTTTTGCTACCGACACGCAGGAGAATAATGTGGACCTGTATTCTCCTCGTTCCGTTGCTCTGACTGCTCAGAAACTGTCTCTTATCTCCTCCGTCTACTAAACAACCGAGTTGCACATGTCTGCTTTTCGTCTCTTGGGCGTGCAAAGTGTTTGCTCCAGGACGTCGAGTGAGCTGGTGTGTCAGCCGTACTGGTGAGCCTTATTCCTCTGCGTCTCCCTCGCAGCGCGGTCCCCCACCTTCTTGAAAATCTTAGTGATGGTCGTGTTGGCGTCTTCAGTGCTCCTGTGTTCCTTGTTCCTCGAGTAAACTGTAGCATGCAAAAGAATCACCAAGTTGGTCAGAGATGTACCTCCCACAACGTTGAGTTCCTTAGGTTTGTGGCGTTCTGGCCCGATGAGAGGATAATGGCTGATGTACTCATCCCGATGAGGTCCTCTAGGGTGAGAAGGTCTTATTCCTGGTGCTGATACCGTTGATGCGGTCGACTGGAGGGACAGTCTTGGTATATTCTCGAGAGTTCTGGGCAGCGGTATTGTTCTGTATAGAAGCCATTTAGGTTGTTAAAGGGGTGAGTTGGATGAGCAGTGTGGACCATTTGATGTCAATTTCTAGTTTGGAGGCCAGTAGTTGTTGATCAAGAAGGAAGCATTCATCGAATTGTCTGCTGCAAAGTTGCCTGGTATCTTAAAACCGGGCATGGAGCAACCAGCTGTCAAGACCATGGGTCTTCCAGTGAAGAATACTCATAGACTCAATTTGGTCGTCACTCTCCACGCCGGATCATTGTGGTTGATTCGGAGCCCTGCTTGGAATTATCGGTGGGCTCGCTGGTATTCAGAACGAATGAGGCCTCATAGCAACCGAAGGATCCTGAGAATAGGAAATTTATCGGTCGATTACGTAGTAGGCCCTGCTGGAGAGATGATGAGACAGTTCTCATCATTTTGATATACTCAAAACCAGCACCAGAAACAGAATCTAAGGACATATGAATACACCAGGCTAGTGGTGCTATATATAACGTAATATTGACAGCGCAGGTGAGGAGAGGAGATCCATTGCTAAGCCTGGACTTTATGCAGTTGTGCACGCCCCGTTTTGTCTCTCCAGCTACGAGGTAGCTGATCCTACCCATGGTGCATTTCATTCGTCGAGAAGCGATAGGACAGGACGTCGATGTTATCTGAGCTTCGAAGTACGTGAAATTTATGCACTGGGAGATTAGAATGTTAGATTGGTCGAGGTGGGAAGGTGAAGGGGAATTATTGACTGCCCGGCCTGCAGCGCCGTTGTTTTATAGATGGAGTCTGGGCGACCAAGGGTCCAATAGCTGGGACCCACCCACAGTGAAGCTTTATAGAGGTCCATTGGCTCCATTTTTAAGGCTGATCTGCTGCTAATGGTCGTCTTGATGTGTTCTTCTGGGTGGAGACGAGACTGGGAGGTGTCTCGCGAACATCTGCCGCGCGGCCGGGGCGAACTCGATTTCCAGCTGGCCGAGGAGGATCACTGCGACATTGATGTGGATGAAGGCTTTGGTTTCTCCTAGTAACATAACTGCTCTGACGCCTGTAATGAGTGTGTAGGTAGGTTTGGGTCTGGGGCGCCGATAGACCCTGAGGCTTCTGAGAA